>JAQQBR010000002.1:6016162-6026339 GCA_030347285.1 Microctonus hyperodae
ATGTTTGTATATGAGAAAAATGTAACAAACAAAAATTATAATTTAAGTATCAGGTTAAAGGAAAACATGAATATTGTGATTTAATAATTTAATATTTTATTCAACGAATTGATATTCATTGCTTTATTAAAATACTTACATCTCTAAAAAAAATTATAAACACACAATCGAAATTATAGATAAAAATTATGTTACCTTTTTGATAAATCACTTGTGTGAATATACTTTAAGAATATTTTTTTTTTATTTCACAGAGAAGATAATACATGAAAATAATTAAAAATACCTGGCATTATTGTTCCAAAACTAATTAATACAATTAAGATTAGAAAAAAAAAATCATAATAAATATCAATATATTAAAATTATATAAAATTCTGCAATGAAACTATTACTTGACTTGAATCATTTCATATTAATTGTTAATAAATGTATAAATAATTTTGTTAATTAATCTTTAAATATTTCCTTGCATTCGAACAAATAAATATTTTATATTTCTACCCACAAAATGAATTTTTTATAACATACTTAAGCAAAACCAGTTTATTCCTCCACTTATATTGATAATTGACCACTAACCACAAACATAAGAGGAGGTGTCGACCATGAAATCATTGGACATACAAGATCTATTTCTGCTTTCACTACAAGTAAATGTAAATATTGACATGATATACCATAAATCTGTCGCAAATAAGAAATTAAAAAATAAAATATTAAAAAAAAACTCCAGATCAATGTGAGTAAATTGACAGGGGATAATCTCAACTGTTTCCTTGTCCATTTATGCGTATGGATACCTACATGTCTTGCCAGCTTTCACTATCGAATTTTAATTGGAGTTCAACATTGATAGTGAAAATCTTGAATTGCACTTCAATTACACCTCAACACAAACGAAACTTGTTATTTCTTAGAGATGTGGAAATTTATATCCAATGATTTTATAAAACAAGTGAAAAAAGAATTAATATCATTATAAATTTTCTATCAAAACTATTTAACCATATATGTATGTAGTATTATATTTTACTTTCGTGTATTTATATCAATTTTCATGGATGGAATGACTCACGCGATGCAGCCCAAGATGCTGCTGAACCTATAATAAGTAATCAGAACTCTCTCATATTTTTCGCTCAAGTTTTCACTTTTTATATTTACTATACTATTGATTAATTATATTAATATTTAGCAATAACCATTACAATGTTTCTTAATTATACAGTTGTACGAAATAAATATTCATGTACAACTTGAAGAAATCACATGAATAAAATTTACACTTCAATATGAAGATATTATTCATTAATTATTTCTGTCTATTAATATCTATCACATCATAATTCGTTCATGAAAGAAATAGAAAACTAGTGATTATTCAATTAAAAAATACTTTGTACAGAAAAAATTAATTTATTGTACACGTAATTTGTCGTTATTATTATTCGTAGAATTTTATATAAATATATATGGATATGATTATTGTTTGTCTTTATATATTTGTTCCGGTCGTTAATGAGAAGATGAAATTACTGTGAGTTTCACTGAATACACTATGTGATCGTCTGATGCGCCTCGCTAGGTCTCACTTTATATATAAAAGCCAGAGTTTGTGGTGCGCTTAGCGCAGTTGAACATTTTTTTTTATTACCAACAAAGTGTTTATCATTCAACAAATTGGTGTGTAAAATTTGTGGACATGAAGTACAAATGTTTTGTAAGATTGAACGATGAATTAATTTTTTTTATTGTATATGTAAAATTATTTTTAGGTTGATAAAAAATAATTTTATGTCTTTGGTTTATTTTCAGTGTTTGATAACATTTTTTATCGCAATGTTGATAGTTTACGAGCCATCTGAAGGGTAAGAATATTAAAATAAATTATAAAAATTAGTTACTGTTATATTTGTAGATGAATAATTTTTTCTTTTTTATTTCAGGAAAAAAGTTGTTATCCATGTACCATATCGAGTTAAAAATGTGAAACACACTCATACTATTTATAAAATGCTTCCTGAGTCGCATTTAGCAAAAAAAGACGATTCTGTTGATGATGACGAGGAATTTGATCATTTTAAAAAATGAAATACACAAATAATTGCACTGGAAATAAATATTTATAAATATTATAAATCAATATACCAAATATACATATATATATAATTTTTTTTTTTTACAATTCAATATAATTGTGAAATATCCTGTAGAAAAAATAATATTTATACCATGTACAAAATGTTTCCTATTCAATTGAATTATATATTTTAAAAGCAATGATAAATAATGTATTTTAATTATTGTAATTATATATTCAATTTTCAGTCGCCCTATTAATAATATAAAAAAATTTTAATTCAATTAATTTCATTTATTTAATTGAATTGAAAATCTTGCAAACTATTCAAATAATAGAAAAAAATTCTGTGCTGATTTACAGTTTAATAAAAATAATGTATTAATGAAATTATTATGATGGAAATATAAAATACATTATCAATTAATCAAATAAAAATTAAAATATTTATTTAAATCATTTTCAAGTGATCAAGTATTTAAATAATAAAAATTCGATGTTCAATAATTTATTTATAAATCAATTTTCATAAACCTCAAGATCGTGACTTGAATTAATCAATGATCAAAATTAATCTTTTCTGCGAATAATTTTCCTTTCACTTGCACCATCTATTTTTTGTTTATTAAGTAAAAGTTCAAGTGTATTCGTTCTGCATCAAAAACAATGTATATTGATAATATGGGGGCGGTTTTATCATGTCCGTTTTACTCCAATTCCGTTATATTCATCAATTATTTTAAAAGTGTCCACAGAGGAAATCGTGCAAATCGTAACGGCGGTCAATCATGAAAGTAATAAGTAGTTGTCTCTTGGAATAAAACCATTGTTCATCGATAAATGAAAATTCCACTGACAGATATAAATGGAGTTGTCGACAATCAGTGGACCTTAATCGTGCTACTGGCATTCTCAACGAGAGTACTCACAATTCATCTCATCACCAAACATGGTAACGTGCCACACAAGATTGATCCATCCAGTTTACAAGTTACACTAATTGAAACTGTTACATATAAATTTTCTTGTGCATTCCTACTAAGAACAAGAATACATATCTAAGTTACTACAAATGTTTCCCTTACTCTCTCATTTTTTTTTCTCCTCTCTTGTCTTTCACAAACTTGATTAGTTAATTACGAAAAATAAAAAAAATTAAAATACTGAAAATACCACAATGTGAAAGTGTAATTAAAAAATTAAAAAAATTGATAAATTATCAAGTTTAAAATTTTAATAAAAATTGTGTGTCCTTTAGGAATCGAATTTCTTCATACTCCTCGTGCTACTGAACACCCTGAGGGGCTATGCAGATGAAAATGAGCAGTAAGTAAAAAAAAAAATATCGTATTAAATATAATGAAAGCAAAAAAAAAAAAGATATATTTATTTATATATCTATTGAATGAAAATAAAAAAAAACAACAAATTAATAATTTTCATAGCATTCATTTTAAAATCTACGTGCCAGAATTAATAAAACATCACATTCACACAAGGACAGTGTATATCCACGTGCATCATCCGCCGAAAAAGAAGAAGGAGCCAAAAAATATACGTTCAAATAATTTTCATGAATATTGGAATAATTACAAGACATATAAAAATCATAATGAAAATGGAATAGAACACAGTGGTCTGGTATCATATCAAGGCCTTTTAACTAACAATTATTTACATGATAATGAATTATTCAATCATCCAGTACCACCAATTCCTTTCTACGATGATTATCGTGGCAGTGATGAAAGTGCTGAAGACACTCCAGATCCAACATCACCAACGAAAACTAATTTCGGATATGGTGTTACTGGTTATTCTTATCCACCTCAATATGAAACTCATGAGAATGTCGACGACATACCACCTAATGATGAATCATCTTATGAACAAGTTGAATATGAAGAAGGTCATAAAGCAGGTCATGAAGTGAACACTGGACATCTTTATGCAGATCAAAAAAATAAATTTTATGGCAATGAACATGAGGAATCATCTGAAAGGTATCTTGATGAAAGTAATGAAGAAAATTACAGACATTTTGGTGATAGATATGTCACTACATCTACTGCAGGACAGTATAATAATCGGTAGCATAAATACAAAAAATTTACAAATTTGTATAATAATTATATTTATATTCTCTTTCATCAACTCATGAGATTTATTTTAAAAGATTGGAAATTTCTTTTTTATTTTTTTCTACTTTTTCTATTTAATTAAATGAAATGATATAACACACATGTCGATCAATTAATTATTTTAATTATAATTTATAAAAATAATTGCTCGTATTACTGTACAATCGAGTGTTAAACAAAGGGTTGGTAAACAAATGATGAATAAAATTAACAACGCGACTAGGAGACTAGGAATGGACATTAAAGATTTTTGATAACTATCATAACGTAGAAAAAAATTAAAATTTTTTTAACTAAAGAAAAAATTAATTATTATTTAATATTGGTTCAATATCCTTCGTGGCCTCTGACAAGTTCACTTCCCATTTCGTAACCTCCATAATCATTGGACCATGCTCCAACATTATTACCTCCATGACCACCAAGATCAATTGGCTGACCGTAAGTATAACCAAGGAGCTCGAACTTATCACCATCACCATTATCCTTGTGATGAATATGTTTCGTAATCGTGTGAGTATGCTTTATCGTCTTGATGTGATACGGCACATGAATAATAACATGATCACTGAAAAATAATTTAATGAATAATTATGAATAAATTTACATGAATCACCACTGCCTTTATCAGTTTTCTGATATAAATTAATAGAAACATGAATCAAATAATAAATTTCGAGAATAAAAATTCACTTTTTAATATTAAAATACACAAAATTTTTAAAGAAATTCATTTGATTTTAAATATAAATTTTTTATTTATTTAATTTCATTTCTTTTGTTTATTTCTTCTAAACAACTGGGTGTAAATTAACAACTTTCTAAATAAACAGCCATTTAAAAATATAATTTATTGACACTAATAATTATAAAACGTAAAAATCAATCGAAAATTACTAAAGTGTATAAAAAAAAAATTATTATCAATATTGTAAATTTATTCATCATCAAGAAACTTACTGTCCACCATCATCATCACCTCCTGCTTCACTCAGTGCAATCACAACTGCCACAAGATGAATAACAATCTATAAAGTACGATGAAAAAAAAATTTTATAATTGATACATCTGATGATTAAATAATTTTTAACATTGACTCACCATGAAACTGGGCATGGTTCTTGCTTGTGAAGTTGATCTTGTCTGTTGACAGTTCACCTTGGCATGCAGCCTCGATTAATATGATGTCTTAAATGTTAAAACACCTGCTTTTATATATAGAAATTGCTGTGGTTTATGTGTACCATCAAAAGACAGAATGAAAGGAATTGAGAGATTGTCAATTACAATAACGTGAAAGGAGTATGACAAAAACTATTTTAATTCATAAGAACCTTGACTTTGTAAATCGATTCATTTTTAAACAATTACATCTGAAAGTGTGTTATAAAAGTTAAATCATATATATTAACCGAGCTTAATTATAATACTTAATTTTCATGTGATAATTATTCTTAGGATTTTTTTTTTTTTTTTCATTGCATTTGTCAACGTTGCAATTAAAATCCTTTCACTGTGGCATTCAAGCATCTTCAATAATAATGTATAGTGAACATCCAAGAGTGAAGTTTGATCAAATAAGCGATTAAGTTAATTGAAAAGATAATGCGAAATTAATTGTTGATTATTTTATAATTGTATATTAGTATGAAAGATTTATTTTGAGGTCATTTACAAGAGCAACGATGAAAGTCATTATCCTTTCCATTTCAAACAATATTGTGTTTTGTGGTGTACGTAAAAAATTCATGTGAAAGGAAATGGAGGACAGTGTGACGAGGGAAAATAATATGAATAAAAAGATATCAATAAAGAAAAACCTTTCAAATTATTTTTCTGATTGAATAAATTAAAGAATGTTTTTTTTTTATTTTGTCAAATAGTTGATAGTAATTTGTACGGTTTTCTGCTCTATATTTTGCATTTTATGTTTTGGTATTTAATATATTTAATCTTATTGCTTATGTTAATTCAGTGTAGAGTTTGAGATTGTGTGAATAGAACTGGAAATACTTTCTTTTCATCTATATTTTCTCATCATATTATATAGAGAAAGGAGTTTTAATATTTGCAATAAAAAATAGATTAATCAGAAATAAAGAGTTGGGCGGGGCTCCTATGAGAAGAAGACGTTTTCTTTATCGATGTGGATGAGAGAGAAATATAGAGAAGATTAGATTTTTTTTTATTTATGATAAAAAATTTGATTAAGGAGATAAAACAAATATTTTACACGATTTTTATATTGGATATTTTTTAATTTAAATATTTTCAACACTAATAATTTACTAGTGTATTAAAAATGATATTTGACCTTGGTAGAAAGTTATAAACATTAGTTGTATTTATACAAAAAAATAATTGAGTGTAAAAAAAATTTTTATTACATAAAAAAATATTATAAATGATTGAGAAAAAAAATTTTTACTTTTGCTGTCAATAAGTGAATAATATTTATCATTAAATAATTCGTTTTACAAAATATTTGTAATATTATAAATATAAATAAATCAAAAGTAATTTGATTAAGACAAAAAAAAATTAAATTTACGAATTTATATTGTAATATACAATAAATAAAATTTTTTAAATTCGAATTATTATTTATTTCTTAAAATCTATTCAATCTAATATCATGTATATATAATAAGTGTTTACATATTTTTCCACGTAAATCACAATTACAATTTAATGTGAAAATATGTTCTCAACCATGAAAATAATATTAATTTCGCTGTGCAAAGTAAGAAAATAATTTTTACAATAGCTAATTCCAAATGCTCTCGTACAATAAGGAAATTCAATAAACCATACAAACTACAGAGTAATAAAATTTTTTGTTTGTTGTACGCAACAATTTTCGAGGTAAAAAATAAGTAAACAAAAGAAATAAAATATTCTTCTATTATCACAAGAAATTATACAGCAAACTAACAGCCACTTTAAACCACCTATTTACAACTTGTTAAAACTTCGACGTAGCAACTCTACGAATTATATTTTTGTTAAATATAAAAAAATGGCTTAGGCATATAATAATTATTATAAATGCAACAGACATACAGTGCCTTCAATGATTAATTATAATACAACATAGAAAGTTATTGTTAAGACATAGAAATTACCAATAATATACAATTCATAAACACATAAAAAAAAAAAAAAAACAATGAGTTGTAACATCCATATCTACTTTATAATCACTATAAATGTAATAAACAAATCCACTGATTATAATTATTGATTCAACAACAACAACAACAAAATTTACTGTAAATAAATCTTGCTGAAAATAATACATTAAATATAAATTATTAAAATCAGAAATGAAGTGAAGGTAAAATATTTATTTGAATTTATGAAGTAAAAATATTTATAAAACATTTGAAAATGTAATTTCGCTTTTAAATTATATATAATATTAAATATACTATATAAATTGGCGGAATCCTAAAAATTGTTTATTGCTAAGGAGTGAAAGATTCTTATGTTTATTAACTACCGGTTTATATTGATGAGGTGATATGTATAAATTGTAAATAAATTTCATATTATAGAAATATATGGGAGGAGATAAATAACACGATAGAGACTAATGCCACTCACTAGTATTAATGTCTCATAAAATTCTTCTGAAGGTGGAAGGAGACTTCTATAAACACCTTCACCTTGCTCCCTTTCATCTTCTATAAAAGCAAAGTGTATAACCGCACACCATTTAGTAATGCGACTTTGAGTCTCGGACAGGCGTGAATATATTTTGCATATTTGTATTAATAGTTTTAGATGTTGGAATTATCGGTGGAAACAAAAATTATTGGAATTTATTTGTCATCTTTATATAGATTTGAATGGTAGTATACAGTGGGTGAGGGTCGTTTTGATTATTCAGATTTGAAATTGATTAATTTATATCGTTTATTATAATTGTTTATATTTTTTAATCGGATTCAATTCAATTATATTATTGATGAATATTATATTTAAAACGCTTTTTTATTTACAAATGAAAAATTAGATGCGTTCACAATGTTTTTCAAGGTAAGATTAATTTTTTTTTTATTATTTATTAATTTAAACATTGCTGAAAAAAATATACAAGCATTAAATAAATAACAGATTGCTCTAAATAATTATAAATTATTTGAAATAAATATTTTACACAATATAATAAATTTATTTACTTGAAATAATTTTTTTTTTTTCAGTACACTAGCTTAACAAATATTAATATTATTTTTATTTAACAACTGTTGAATAATAAAAATTAATTTTTTATTTTAATTACAGATTTTCATAAGTGTATTAATAACATGCACCCCTCTAACAATTCAAGCGCAGTAAGTCAATTTTATTATTTCATTCATCAACAGTGAAAAGAAAAAAATTGGTAAAACAAATAAAATTTATTCAATTCAATATTAAATTCAAATTTCATTTATTTACTATAAATAATATTTAATTAAAATGAATACTATTTATTTAGTGTCTTCAATTTTTTTCACTCACTGTAAATATCATATACTGATCTCTATCATTCAAACAATAAATACAATATTAATATATTTTTATTCTTTCACCAGAAATAAAGTTATTCTCCTCGTTCCTCGTCAAGTACGACGAGTACAAAATCCAGGATCGCCTTTACCATGGCGTCAATTTCTTCGTCAACCTTTCATGAAAGCAGTCCATTTTCTTGATAATGAATTTTTACCATCTCAATCACCTTCTCGCCCTTACATAAATCATCAATATCGTTCAAAAAATCGTCCAGCAACCTACAACAAAAATCTACCACACGGTGGAGATGATTTTGACCAGGGTCATGAACAAGTTAATCATATTATTGTGCCACATGGAGTGGGAATCACTCATGGAATAACTTTTGGAAAAGGCTACGTTCCACATGAAGCACTAATGGATCATGCTGGCTTCTCATCAAATCCATCTGGCAATCATGAGACGACTGAAGATTCCTCTAAATATCAATTCCAAACTCCAATGTATTCTCCATTGCAATTAACTCAACAAATTGATACATATTATCAGAATGAAGATGCTAATACTCAACAACAAGATGAGGGACAAGAACGTAGAGCTGATGACTTGGCATTAAAATTAATGAATATAAAATCAATTGGAAAAATTCATAGAAATTATGACAATAAAAAATCATCGATAGCAACTCGTGGTATTCCACAACAGACAATTGGTGGACCTAGAAAGCCAGGAATTATTTTACAGGACATTGTTGGTCTGGATGATTATAACAGACAAGTGTTGGAACTAACTAGCACTTGGCCAAAGCCTCTCGATTCACCGACTGCCGGTGTATTATCGACAACTGGAGGTTATAAATCTGATGGAATTATTTCTCAATTTGGTGGAGTTGCTCAGCCATTAATAAGTCATCCAGTGGATTTAAATAATTATCATGGCTCTACGCAACGATTTACATCTCCGTACGATAATACAAATTCACATCAATCTCAAGGTTACTCTGTTAAAGAAGATGTTGAGGATGTTCCAAATGATTTTAGAGCAATGCCAATCAGAACTGCACCAGTGCAAACCGCAGGAATCCATCAACAGAAGCAATTACAAGTTGCGGTGACATCTCAAAGTAATAATAATTTTAATCATCTTCAGGGATTCAGTTCGAATATTCATGCAACGTCTCAAGCAGTGCCTGGGTATTTTGCATTAGCAGGATTGGTAAATCCTGGTATTGCCCATCAGCATTGAAGTGAAATTATTAAATTTATTTTTAATTAATTATAATTATGAGTAATTGCCAAAGTTCATCGTTGCGTCTGATGCTAAAATTCATTTTCCACTTGGTAAAATTATTTTACTACCAAATATTTATATGAATATCAATCAAGACTATAAGAATTTTTAAATTATATATTTAATAATGTATATTTGATATTATTATCTAAAATTTATACA
>JAQQBR010000002.1:6043849-6076287 GCA_030347285.1 Microctonus hyperodae
TTTTTGACAATGTCGACATCATATTTGTCGGAATATCTGCCATGATTAACGAACTTTGTTGTTCCACATTTCGAGCAGTCATTTTTAATGTTTGCAAAGCTATTGTGAATACAATTATATGAATTAATTATTCAAATCAAAATATTAAATAAAAATATTTTAATAGCCATAATAAATGCTCAAAAATAAACAAATACGCACAAATGTGTATATATTATACGTACTACTAAAAAGTAATAATGCTTCAGAAGCAAGAAATCCAGTCATGTGAGGCAAACGATTAAATTTCCCTGATACATATTTTTTTATAGAGCATTCAGTAAGAAATGCAGATTCACCAGCGATATCAGGATTTTCAATTACTGGTTTGAATGGTCGTAAATTCTGTCAACAAAAAAAAACAAATAATAATTAAAAAACATATATATATCAGAATCATATCAACATGTTTACTAAAATATCAATAAACATTGTTGTTAAAACCAAACTAAATATTTTAATGAATGATATATATCCTCTTATAAATATTGTAATAATTCATTTAAAACAAAAAAACACAAATAAACATAAAGAAATTACTGAAGTTATATTTGATGATGCCCGGATAATTTTTTCTGCCGGTATATCGTACATTGATGTAAGAAGCATTTGCGTATCATTTGTATAAATTCCGAGCATTCGACCAAGATGAAAAGCTTGTGACTTCATATCAGAAATCGATGCCATTGTCCAGGGGCATAGAGCTGATGCACTCATACTTATTGATCGATGAAACAGTCCTGGAAATAAATATATATAATTCTAAAAAAAAAAAACAAAAAAAGGAAACAATATTTTATATATTTATTTTTTGTATTAATTAGGAATTTTTATTCACCACTTGAAGCGTGAGAAAGAACATGAAAATCAACAGACGCTCCACCAGTACTTTCACCAAAGATTGTCACTTTATTTGGATCACCGCCAAAAGCTTTAATATTACGTTTCACCCATTTGAACGCTAAAACTTGATCTTTCAATGCAGCATTACCACTGGCATTTGGTAAATTTAATGCCAAATATCCCAAGGCACCCAAGCGAAAATTAATAGCCACAATTACAACATTATTTTCAATAAGATAATCCGGTCCAAAATAAGTAATGTTTGTATATCCATTATGATACTGACCACCGTGTAACCAAATCATTACCGCTAATAAATCCGTATTTTCTTCGTTATCAAAATCTATTTTTGGTGTGTAAACATTGAGATTTAAACAATCCTCATTACCAATGTAATTTATTTTATCCACAGCATCGATTTGAGGACAAGGTGTTGCCTCGGAATTTGCATTAAAAATCTCACTCCATGGTTCAGCTTCTTCTGGGGGCTTTAAAAAATTATATTATAAATATTAATGTACAGATATATTATTAGATATTAATATTTTTGTTTTATTATGATAATTTATATTTATTTACCATAAATCTAGAACGACCAATTGGAGGTTTACCATAACGAATTCCACGAAATGATGAAAATTTGAGATTAAATCGAGTAGTTTCTAAAATTTCACCTTGAACTGGTCCTTTATCCGTTTTGATAACACTTGTTATTTTACACTGAGTGAATATTATTAACATATTGAGGCAAAATGTCACGAATAAAAATTTTAAAGTTGTCTTTATCATATTGCTGATATTCAACGCAATATTTAATAGAACTTTATGTATTATACAAGTGTATATTATTAACAAAAATGCTTAGTGCACTAGCTAATGCTTTAATGTTATCGACACAAACTCTAAGTGGCGATAATCACCAGTCATGACTGTATATCGACACTTGTGTATGAAAAAGAAAAAAAAACGAGTTATAATCGAATACACCTGTCACAATTATTGTCGTAATTGTATAAAAAGAAAGAAAAAAAATAACAATACAAATTGCATAAATATTCAGATGCAATTTATTATTGAATTCTTTATACTTAAAATTTTCATATAAAATACATTTAAGTAATTGAATAAATTTTATGGCAATCATTTATCACGTTGTATAAATAAATAATAATAATTGAATATAATTAAAAGTAAATTGAATTAAAATAATTTCATGATAATTCTATCAATATCGACTAGTAAAAATAACAATAGTGAATAAAAATTTCACGAGATTATTGGAAAATCGAAAAGTGTATAATATTAAACAATTTTGTTTGAAATAATATTAATAATTAACTTATCTCATATATTTTCAATATTTCCATTGATTAACAATATTTCCGTGTTGTTTTAAGACTAATATAAAATTTAATTATACAAAAATTTGGGCAACTACATTTGCCAAACCAACAACAGGAATACTCACATGAAGTAAAACAGTAAGAGTATTAATTTCACCTTTTTTACACATTAATGCCAAATGAAGAAGACTTGGAATTGTAAAAACATAAACGAGACCACTAATCGCACCGGTATATCTTATAACAGTGCCGATATACGGGAAAAAAGTAGCGAATAATATACAAACAATAATAGCAATGAGATTAACTAATATTACTGATAATCTTGAGACAGTTGTTTTAGAAAAAATTAATGTAAGTAAACGTATTCTAAGCATATATGCAATTAATGGATAAACTGTAAGTAATTGAAAAAAGAGAACAATTCTTGCACCTACTGTCAGCACATCCCATTTTTGGAAATTATTCAGGAAATTCTGCAACATTAATTTGAATATAATTATTGATAATAAAATAAATGTAAATTATAATATTTATAGTATTTGGTTTAATAATTAATAATGCAATATATAAAAGACAAGTTTAAATTATGATAGCAGTAAAAATGATATTAAATATGTAAAAATATAAAGTGTTATTTGTTATATTTATTTCTTGAATAATTATAAAAATGTAAAATTAATATAATTTATTTTATTTTTATTTATTCATTATAGATATTTTATCATGTGCATGCGATAAAAATTCTGTTAGATTTATTTTATAGAATATAAAAAAAAAAATGGAATGTATGAATGTATAAAAATCACTGAAGAAATTATTATTTTTAAATTACTATTGGATATCGTTACTTACGTCTTCGATGCATGATTTAGCGAGCGGAAAAGTTATGTAGAAAGTTACTCCAACGGCTACGTACGTTAGTGTTACGAGAATAAATGCAATCGTAAGATCTCTGCTCTGTAAAAATGAAAAAGAAAAAAAAATTGGTTTTCAATTATCGGTATTTATAAATAACGTGTAAAATAAATTTTTGTGTTTCTGATTAAATGAAAAATAATAATTATTAATCTCTTACATTATTTCTTTGATGGCGATTGTGTTGCATAATTGTGATAATAATATTATGAATAAAAAACGAAAGTGCAAGCATGCCACAAAGTGCTGGAAATGTTGTTTTTAATCTCCAACTTGTGTCCCATGAAAATTCATTCATATTAACGCCCCAATGAGCGGATTTATAAGTTACAAGTGCGAGTAAGTAGACAATTGCTGCTGTGCCTAATAAATTACAGTTAATTTAATAATCTACTATTTAATACCTCAATTAAATACTTCAAATCATTAATTTACCTAGCGAATTAAATTTAGTAAAAAATGTTGTGCTATTAAAATTCAATAATGGAAATACAATCATTCCAAGAAAGATCGGTACAGTCTTATATAAATCCCAAGCAGGACCTATATTATCAAATGAACGTTCAGCTAAAATTTTACTTGAATTAAAAATATTTTCTCTTGGACATAAAACTGCAAACACAATAAAAAAAAAATTAATTATCAATTTTGAATTATTGTAATCAATTAATTTATTTTTATTCTTTACCTTCAGGTAGATGCGTGACATTTTCAATTGATGGATGAAAACCAGACCCGGAAATTTTATCTGTAATTAAAAATAATAATTATTCTTACACATTCAATAATTTTAATATATTTATCTACTTATTATTATTATTATTTCAGTAAATATTATTTACCGTAAAGAAAATTAACTGAATTATACAGGAAATTTGACATGAGAATCCAATAAGCAATATTTGCACCAAGCAATACCATGATACTAAAAATTTGTGCGATAAATTCAGCAAATGAACCGAGATAAAATCGACAAAGTTCTGGCACTTCAGTTTTCATCTGTCCACCTGGAATTATTTTTATTTAGAATATAATTAAAGAAAATAATAATAAATTATTAAGGTACATTTAACTATTTATTATACGTGCATATATTTTTTAATTTTACCGTGGTATTGATATACTTGAAGAATACAATAAGCTGTATAAAGACAAAGTCCACTCATTGTTAAAATTAAAATAAGTCCAGGAATTAATCCAGCCATTGAAATACCCCACGGCATTGTTAATAAAGATGCCCCAAGTATCGTATTCCATATTGAAAATCTAAATATATATTAATATATATTAATATAAAATTAATTTACAGATAATGATTAATATAAATCTACAATATGTCTGATGAATATTAAATTAGGTCAGCTGAGAGCAAATAAATGACATTGAATGCTGTATTTTCTTATGAAATTACTGACACTATGTCATCAGCTTTATGATAACACAAATCAGACAATGAATAAGTTTAATAATACGCGGAATGATTTTAATTCCTGATACATAATATTTTTGCTTTCAAATCAGTTATTTATATATTTCTCATTATAGTTTTAAAGTCTATTTCGTTTTTTTCATCCAGGGTTGAAGGTCTCTATACGTTTAGAACATTGTTCATGGTAATAGTAATAACGATAATGAAAAATATTTTTTTTTATATTTATTATACTCACATTGTAACCAATGAACTTTGTTTAGGTAATGTATTCAATATTGACAATGCTTCGTCTGGTAAATTGACGGTTTGTGGTACCTGTTGAAAGATTTTTGTGAATTTTATCGCTGACACTAGTGGTGATCCAGATGATTGATACCCATCACAATTCAACAGATGCTAAAATGATACCAAAATTACAAATATTATCTATATTATTTGTTTTATTGGCTATTATTAATCAACCTCTGATACAATACTAAATTAATTCTAAACAAAATTTGATAATAATTATATATTATATAAATTTATCGTTTTTGATAATGAAAATATTCTTAAATAATATGAAGAAATTTTTTAATTCTAAATTCTTTCTACAATCTTATCAATATTATTATATTGTATTTTATATTCATGATTTTAATTCATCTCTTAAATTTATTTATTTACTATAAAAAAAAGATTAGATATAAATAGTCACTACTCGTTCATGAAATAAAAAAAAATTCACTATTTACATATTTAAAAACTTTGAAGTGTTTTGAAAAATAAGTTAATAGAGATAAGAAAAACTGTCTTTATCAAGAAAAAAAAAACTAATAGAAGTGATTTATTAACTGTATATGCTCCACTAAATATCAAGCAAATAAATAATTTTTTTGATTACTCACCAGTTCAATGCTACTATGTAAATCGTAACATTTATGTTTATATAAATGAGATGAAGATAATTCATTTGTGTTATTTAATATATTTTTATTTTCTTGAATTAAAGGTGGTAATCTTCTAGGAACAACATTAATAGTAGAAGTGAAGCTGGCAGCAGTGACACTTCCATACCTAAAATTATAACAATTTTATTTAATAATAATTTAAAAACAAAACATATTGTATGATGGAAAAATTTGAAAAATTACTTAGTGCCACCCTCGCTATTTTCTGAATCCATATCGCTCGTTTCAGATTGGTAAAACATTACAGGATATGCACTTGCACATGATTCTGATGAAAGTAATGCTGTGCTTTCAGACTCACTATCTTGAGACATATTAATACGCCTAGATTTGTGTTTAAATGGCTCATATTGCTTATGTGTACTGATCCATGTTTTATTTTCAATGTTATTAAACGTGCCGTGAGTTTGAGTGTGTGAAAAAATGTGATCTAATGATGATCGTCGGATCGGCATTATTCAAATCATATACGCTGCAATAATAATATTTACAATTAATAAATTTCATACAACTATAAATTAAATTTATTTTACAATTTAAAAAATATCTCTATACATTAAAATAATTATGAAAGCATTATTTTATTTCCTTACCGTTCAATAAAATTTTTTGTTAAATTGTGCTATTATTCATCGATTCATAATTTCTTTTTATTCAAATCGAATTTTGTTGTATCAAAATAATTACATAAATCTAATTAATAATCATTAATCACTGATGTATTTTTCGTTGTTTATATTGTATTTAATTCAATAAGATAAAAATATAGTGGAATTTTTTTTTTTTTTATTTATTATATCAAATATCTTGGCACTACGAAATGATAACTTTAATTTAAAAATAATGAACTATAAAATGATTAAATAAATTTGATTATGAAATTCAAGTTGAACTGTTGACGACTGCTTTGATACTGACATACCAACAATATCTTGAGCATTTTAAAGGCTGCAAAAACTTTGTGATTAACTATATCACCCATCTTCAACTTATCCATCCCCCTCCAACTATAATTCCACATCCCTATTCATACATTATTATTAATATAAAATTTTAATGAATGCATGTTCATCTAGCCTCAACATTGATTTAATGCAGTTCATTTAGTAACAAACTTTAGCTCAGTGAGAAGAGATGTTTATATATTTAAACAAATGTAAATGTATATAAATAATAAATTTTATTCCTGGTTATTACAATATTTTTTGGAAGAAAAAATATTAGCATTTTGCCAATGTATTTAAGTTTAAAAAAATATTAATGACAAGGCTGATTGGTGGGCAGTACTTGTCGAAATTTAGATCTATTTTTTATAAGAAAATAATCGGCATTTATATTTGTGATTTTTTCTGCAGTCTCTCTACAATCGAGTGCAAATGCGGTGGTGGTACTTATAAAAAATCTTACAAAACAGTTGCAAACGTATGAGAGGAAAGAATGAAGAAGAACAAAATAAAAAGAATGATGAAAAGATCGGTGAGCGTTGTGAAAAGCTCCCCTGATCAAGCATGCACGTATAAAACTGATAAATAAATATAATGTATATTTTCTTTAGTTAGCTATATACTATTGTATTTGTGAAGATTATACAATAATCTTCATCATTAAAAATAATATTCTTTGTTAGAAAAATCACTTTGTATTATTTTTTTACTTAACTGCTATTTTTTCCGAGAAGATCAATGGAGATACGAACCATCAATGACAATGTGGGTTAATTAATGTGCTTTCATGCAAGATAATTAGTGATTAAATTCTTAGAAAATTTGCATTTGAACATGTGCATTACAAAACATTTCTTCTTATTCAGAATAGTTCATAATATATGTATAATAAATTCAATTGCTTTTGCTGTTAATGGCTCAGCGATATATATTTTAGCTTTCATCATTTTCCTGTAAAATAAAATATGATTTTTTAATTTATGTATTTTTATTTGAAGCTTATTTTTTTTTAATCTTTGTGAATGTAGATAAGTCATATATTTATACCTGATCGATTTAAAATTGTAAAATGCAGGAAAGGTTTATTGACTTGAAATAAAAATATAAATTTAAATTATCAATTATACACTAATATTATTAAAAACAATTACGTGTTATTGATTATATTGGTAAAATGTCGTGAATAAATTTATCATATATTTTTTCGCCATTGAAAATATTTTCTTCCCATCTTTTGTCTGAAAATAAAAAATATGTCATGATAAATAAAGATGAATGAATTATTTGTCATTATATAAAGCAAAATTAATTTTAAAATAAAACGAAATCAGTAGAATAGTTTTTTACTTTCTTATTTCCTACTTAGCAACAGTTAATGACAATAAATTTGTTACATCGCTAGCATATGTTACAAATCTAATTCACCATTGTAAGATGTGTTAATTAAAGAATTCAAGGCAAATTATCTCGAGAGATATGCAGATCCATCCATCATATTTCAAATTGAATTTATGTTTACCTAACCTATACATAAATTTTAAGGCAGGTTTCCATTGTGTAGTTGACAAGAGCTATAATGATTGGTCTAATACTAATAAAAAAACAGTAAAATTGAACAAAAAAATTTAATTTCGTATTTATCGTCATCCAAATTATTTTAAAAAATTAAACTTTGTTATAACTTTACCAACAGGAATGATAATCAGTGTCCGAAATTTCCATTTTGAGGTTATCGCATAACGTTTTCATGAACGCGTGAAATGTTAGCAAAAGAAAATCTACCAATCAAAATTCAAGAGCGCGGAAATATGAGTGTGTTAACAGCGCTGTAATTTTTTATCGAGAGATCTACGGTCAATTGAGGAAGCTTGAAGTTACTACCTTTGATGAACTTAACCTCACATTTCACTTAACCTAAAAATCGAACCTTGTTTCAGCACAACTGTAAGACTATACAGGCATAAGTATTGTCTTTTTTTAAATGTATATAAACTAAATTAATAAAATAATATAAAAAAATTTTCCATTCAGATTACCATTGAGTGCCGAATTAAAGTGTTATTCAGAGATATAAAGTAAAGCGATAAGAGGAATTCTAGCGTGTACAATCAGTCACGCTCGAAAATATATTTTTCTATGCCAATAGATAAATTGTTTGAATAAATCAAAAAACAAAAAAATGTTTGGACCAGGTGCTGCTCCGATTGTGGTTTTAAGTAAGTCTAATATTCGTCTGTTGCTTGTTTTAACATTTATTATTATGATATAAAATAGTAAAGAAGCAAGAAGACAGCCATTGGAATATTAACATTAATTATGTCGAATTTTTTAATAATTGCAGGCCAAAATACAAAACGTGATGTTGGTGGAAAAGTGCAGAAGGAAAATATTCAAGCTGCAAAGGTAAAATTTTTAACCCATGCTTCATGCATAGACTTCATTTCCTTATAAGGTGTTGACCTGATACCGGCGACACGCCCACGTACATATATATAGGTATATAGATGTAATTTAGCAGGATATTGAAAGTAATTTTATTTCAGAGTGTCGCTGATGTTGTGAGAACATGTTTGGGACCACAAGCAATGTTGAAAATGTTGATGGATCCAACTGGTGGGATTGTCATGACTAATGATGGTAATGCAATATTACGTGAAATTACAGTTCAACATCCTGCAGGAAAATCAATGATTGAAATAGCCAGAACTCAAGATGAAGAAGTTGGCGATGGTACAACATCAGTAATTGTTCTTGCTGGTGAAATATTAGGCACATCTGAACAATTTTTAGAGCAAAAAATTCATCCAACTGTTATAATTCGTGCATACCGACAATTGTTGGAAGATACAGTTGAAATACTCCAAGATAAAATAAGCATCACTCTTGATGTTAATGATCGTAATAAATTAGTTGAAGTTGTGAAATCCTGTGTGGGAACAAAATTCATTGGACGTTGGTCAGATTTAGCTTGCCAAATTGCATTGGACGCTGTTCATACAGTTTTATTGGAGGAAAATGGACGTCGTGAAATTGATATTAAACGTTATGCTAAAGTGGAAAAAATACCAGGTGGTAGTATTGAAGAAAGCCACGTACTTAAAGGCGTGATGTTGAATAAAGATGTAACTCATCCTAAAATGAAACGGTATATTAAGAATCCACGAATTTTATTGCTCGATTGTAATTTAGAATATAAAAAAGGTGAATCACAAACAAACGTTGAAATAATGAAGGACACTGATTTCACAAGGATACTTGAATTGGAAGAGGAGTACATTAAAAAAATTTGTGATGATATTATTGCATTAAAACCTGATGTCGTTATAACGGAAAAAGGTATTTCAGATTTGGCTCAGCATTATCTTGTTAAAGCTGGAATTTCAGCTATTCGTCGTTTACGTAAATCCGATAATAATCGTGTTGCAAGAGCGTGCGGTGCAACAATTGTTAATCGCACTGAGGAATTACGTGAAGAGGATGTTGGTACTGGCGCTGGATTATTTGAAATTAAGAAATTTGGCGATGAATATTTTTGCTTTATTACTGAATGTAAAGATCCAAAAGCATGTACAATTATTCTACGCGGCGCCAGTAAAGATATATTAAATGAAACTGAGAGAAATTTACAGGATGCACTTCATGTTGCACGAAATCTTTTATTGGAACCGAAATTGGTGCCGGGTGGTGGCGCAGTAGAAATGGCAGTTTCACGATTGTTAAGTGAAAGAGCTGCTGGTATTGCTGGTGTTGAACAATGGCCATACAAAGCTGTTGCTCAAGCATTGGACATTATTCCCAAAACATTAGCGCAAAATTGTGGAGCAAATATTATTCGTACCTTAACTGCATTACGAGCAAAACATGCTGCTGGCGAATATACATGGGGAATCGATGGTGAAACTGGTGAACTTGTTGATATGAAAGTACGCGGTATATGGGAGCCATTAAGTGTAAAAATGCAAACGTATAAAACAGCAATTGAGACAGCGATTTTGTTATTGAGAATCGATGATATTGTATCAGGTAATAAAAAGAAGGGCAATGAAACTAATCAACCACAAGCTGTGCCCACAGAAGAATCAATGAAAGAATAAAATTGTAATAAAACAAAATCGAATATAAATCTCTGAATATTTTTCATTCAACAATTTCACGTTGAATAAATAAATTTATTGTTTTTGCGCTTTTTCACATTTCATCATTGCATTGTTTTTTTAATTTACCAATTTAATTATAATAAATTGTCTAAAAATCACAGACTTTGTATGTTCACAAATAATACATTACACATTTTTATCTAATAAACAATTTAATAGAATATTTTTTCAATATTATTAAGTATTGATATATAATGTATATAATTTTTTTTTCCTGATTATGTCAATATGCTATAACAATTCCATTCCTTCCTGTCTATTGTATTACAAATTTAATGTTTATATTAGTCAATGAGTTTATGCAAAACTATCGTATCAATATCTAGGGTTGGGCATACATCAAGAAGAATAGTTATGATGAAATCTTAATACTTTGATTTAATTGTTAAGTGAAAGGAAAATAATTTTCAGCCAACCTGACATGATCTTCCCACGCATATAAGTCTGACTGTGTGGAAACTTGTTTCTTTTATTATTATTTTACACGGGAAGACGTTGCTTTAATCTCTCATAAAAGTACAGTCACAGCGTGTAGAACAGTATGGAAATAATTTGCTTCAACAACTCGAAATAAATTCCCAATTATTATATACTACATATTTCCATTATAAATATAAACAAATATAAATAAAAAAATATTCAATACACATTATTACAAACATACATACATAAATTTATATCCAATAAAAATCGCTATGTAAATTGCATGAACACGTGATAACAAATTAAAATGTATTGCAAAGTAAAATTGAAATAATAAACTACATAGTCACATTTATTATCAGGTAACATCAAGGTGGCGTCACGTATATATTGATTGTGTCCCTAGACTGCGTGTGTGTATTATCTATAACGTGTTTTAGCTGCTGTTGGGGATATATAATATTATGTCTATAGGAGTGTGTAGCAATAGTAGCATTACGACCGGCGTGGTGATCATAAATAAAGGAAAAGGCCGACAAATGCCACGGATTTTATAACGGACTTTTGAAAAATTTTAGAAGCCGGCTGACGACCAAACAAAAATAATCAGCATGTTTGGGAGATGATGCCGGGTACATCTAGATCATTGGCAACTCCCAATGGTGGTATGTAAATATTATTTTAATTTTATATATCTATATATGTAGTATATATATTTATATATGTATAAAAATAATGAACTTATGAAGAATCGAAAATTAATTATTTATGTGTAGATAGATTTATAGATGTATTTAATATATGAGAAAAACTTTAGAAAATCGATTGATACTCATTCGGTAAATAATAAATATGTAATTTTATATACATGTATGTATATAGGTATGTGTGTGAAAATATATAGGTATGAGCAATATCGGAATTTATGTTTATTATTCGTGTGAAATTTTAATTATATTGATAATGGTTTATTGTATTTATTAAATTTGTTTTATAATTAATTTGAGTTAATTGTTTGTTTGGTGTATTTGAAATTTATTTGCAATTATATACGTGTGTGTTTTTTTTTTGTTTGACAGTGTGATTGTGAAAAGATTTGATATGAAAATTGTTGATATTTTTATTTATGTGTAATATATTGATGTTTAGGCCCAGACTGGGACACTTTGATGGAGGTTTATCATGAACCAATTGAAAAAAATTATGAATTGTTAGAAGAAATTGGCAAGTAAGTGTGTGTTTTTTTATAATAAGATAATTTGTTTGATAGTTTTTGTGGTGTAATTAATATTGTGATAATAATTCTAACCTTGTTTTTTTTTGTATGATAACAGAGGGCAATTTGCAGTTGTACGAAAATGTGTGGAATTAAAGACAGGTGCTATTTATGCTGCGAAAATAATGAGAAAACGACGAGTTGCAAGAGGAGTAGCTGCAGCTGATATTGGTAATAATTTTTTACGTATAAATAATGTATTTTATACATTAAAAATTTTTTTATTATAATATTTATCTAATAATTTTTATAAATATAGTTATGATGATTTTATTATTTCAATTATTCAATATTTAGCACGTGAGGCAGGACTTTTAGCACAACTCAGACATCCAAATATCGTGTCATTGCACAAAGTAATTGATACTGGAAAAACTGTAGTTTTGCTATTGGAATTAATTTCTGATGGAGAATTATTTCATTGGACACCATCAAGCGAAACTGAAGCTGCTCATGTCGTACGTATAAATAAAAAAGTTCAACAGTGTGTAAGAATTTAATAAATTAATGATTGCTAGTTTGATTTTTGTTTCTTTTTTGCAGGTTAGGCAGGTATTACTGGCACTCAGTCATCTGCATTCCCATCAAGTTGCTCATCTGGATATTAAACCAGAAAATATTCTTCTTTCAACGCCACCACCAATGCCCAACATAAAATTAATCGGTGAATAATATTGTAAAATTTAATTTAGGTTAAAGAGTATTTTTTTTTAAAATTATTTTATTATATTTGATGTATTAATTTTATTTTATTGTTTAGATTTAGGATTATCCCATCGTTTGGTGCCTGGTTCAGATCTACGTGCATTATTTGGTACACCTGAATTTGTTGCGCCAGAAATTGTAAATTATGAGCCATTGAGTTTGGGAACAGATCTTTGGGCTGTTGGAGTGTTAACATACATATTATTGAGTGGGGCATCACCATTTCTTGGTGAAGATAAACAGGAAACTTATACTAATGTAGCAGCGTGTCAATATCAATTCGATAATGAATTTTTTGGCAATGTGAGTGAAGTTGCCAAAGACTTTATACGTTCTCTGTTGATTAAAGACCCAAAGTAAGTGATAAACTAAAAATATTTTCATTCATAATGAAAATTGTTAATTTATCTACATTATTTTTTATTTATTTATTTGTTATTGATTTTTAGGGAGCGAGGGACTGCTGATTCGTGCCTTAAACATCCCTGGATCCTCACGGTGTGTTCCTGCATCCAATAACATTATTTATTTACTCGTATTTAATTGTTTTTTATTTAGTAAAATTGAAAAAAAAATTTTTTTTCTACCTCGTGCAATCGTGTTATGGCTGCAAAATTTTTGAATGAGCTTTAGTACTTAATTATTTTCTAAATTTGCTATTTTTGTTTGTATGTTATGTTAATAGTAACATTAATGAATTTCTTTTTTTCTTTCTCTTATATAATATTTACATAAATAAGATTTACTCTGCATAATAAAAAAGTAGTTTAAGTTTTTTTTTTCTTAATTCCTCTATAAACACAATCAAAATTCCCATCGTGAATTAAATTCGGTTTGTAGATGTATTTTATTCGATGTTATACTTGTTAAACATTAACATTTCAATTGAAGTATTTTTATTTTTTTTTATTTTTTTTTTCATTGTTATTTAGGACTCGGAAACGTCTCAGGATCTCAGTGGAGCTATGATTAGTGCTGTGAAACGTGGCTGTGTACAAGCAGTATCGCAATTGTTACGTCAAGGTGCACCGCTGGATGTTAAAGATGCGGTACATAATTAACTTTATTTATTGCACGTATATACATATCAATTTACATATTAATTAAATAATTGTCGATTGGAATAATTGTATTTATTTTTTTTATCCTCGTAGAAAGATGATACTCTACTGCACATTGCGTGTGCAGCAGGAAATGAAACAATGACATCATTGTTGATTGAAAATGGCGTGGAATTAGATTTAGCAAATGAAAAAGGATTAACACCGTTGCATGTTGCCGCACGTAATGGTCATATAAATCTTGTGAGACTTTTATGTTTATCCGGTTGTGATGTGGACAAAACAAATCGTGGAATTCGCGCCGATGTTACGGCAATTAAATATGGCCACTTGGATATCGCCAATTTATTAGATAAATTAAGAAATGTAAATTTAGATTAATTAATAATTTATTTATCATCATGGTAATATAATAAAATTGTAAGTAAATTAATTTTTTTTTTCATTTTAAATACAGGGCAATCAACGAGAAAATTATATTAAACAATTACAACCGACACATAGAGCCATTGATCGTTTACAAATACGTTTATTGGGACATTGTGCCACAGGAAAAACATCATTGATAAATTCTTTAAAGTCTGGAATATTTAGTTTTGGATTTTTCCGACGATCTAGAAGTCAAAATTATTCAACAAAGGTAACAGAAAAAAATATTAATTAAAATGAAAATAATTATCGTGATAATGTCATAGTGGTAAATATAAATTCATTGAATAATTGTGACTTTATAGCGGGAACCTAGTATAGAATTGGATGTGACGAGTAAACATGGCTCACTTAGCTTTGAATACAGCGATAATGAGTACGAGGGAACAATTGGTGTTGAATGGAGTAGAGGAAATGTCGGTGAGTATTGCGCGTTAGTACACATATGAAAGCAGAAAAAAAAATTATGTACGGCAGCAGTAGATCCTCATCGTAGATTATTTTACAGGAGGTGAATGTGTGTTCTGGGAATTATGCGGTCGAGAGGATTTCCTCGCATCTTATCATCATGTTCTAACATTTCAATTGCCTGCGGTGCATCTGATAACAATAAGTCTCCGTGAACCACTTACCGTTCAACTGCAGCAAGCACGGTTTTGGTTACGATTTATAATGGATAGAATACCACCAAAGAATATTGGTATAAAGAAACAAAAATAATTTAATGTGATAGTTTTACTTTGGTAATTTTTTTTTACATAAATATATTATTTTTTTTTTTTCGTAGGATTCGCTGGGAAATTTGTAGATATTAAAATTATATTGGTTGGTACTTATGCTCCTGAGCCACAAACACCAAATTCTAATGGAACAAATTATCTTGCGCCGTTATTACCATTTTTACAAGAATTTAAAGCTATATTAGGCGAAGAGCCAATAATGGTAGCGTTGGATGCCACAAATCCATCGAATCCTGGAGTCAAACTTTTGCGCTCGCATTTAACTAATGCACGTATGGAATTTCTCGAGGTAAAATAAATTTGTAATTATAATTAACATAGGATTTTAAAGACCCTCGCGATAAAAAAATTTAATACAATATTATATATTAATTTTTAAATCCTGCCATTTATTTATATATTTTTTAATTTAAGAAAATCCAATCTCAATTTTGTATCGTCAGTTCCCTCAGAGTCAATATATAAATATACCAAAGTATGCTAGAGATCGCACGACGTCATAGCATGTTCTGATGCTCCCAAAAAAGACTTGAACGGACTTTCGATTTTTGAATTGAAAATTAATTTGTTTTTTTTTTTTTCATTCAATATATATAAAAAAAATTACGTGTAATTTTAACTCATCACCCTTTTTTTTTGTCTTTCTATTCTGACTAATCGTGAAAATTCGCATGAATTAAATCTCTTTTTCTTGCTCAATAACTATCTATATCGACGCATGATTTTCATTCATAAACAAAACCGTGTATATAAATATGCCCTAACAATTCTTAATATCATATATCACCAAACATTGAAATGATCAATAGAGTATTGTTCACTTTGAGAATTGTATTTTACATATTCTCAAGTGTCTCAACTCATTGTGAAATAGTTAACAATGTCTTCTGAAATACATAAATGAAAAGAGGAAGAACAAAAAAAATGAATAAATCAAAAGAAAAAAGAATGCAGAAGACATCATTGGCTATCTCAAATTTGATCATTAATCCTTATAACAGCTGCCTAATTAATGCATGCAACGCATGATAATAGGATGGAGTGGAAGCCGCTGAAAATATTCGTCGACGTGACAAGTCGCACGCAACGGCCATGTACGCGCCAGTGGCGAATCATGATAAACAGGTCGATCCATATCACATTTTTTTTCATTATAAATAATTTCAATTTAATATATTAATTAAATTTTAATACACTGCTTAATTGCACATTATCTCATGAATACATACATGCACTTACTTCGTATATAACAATATATTTATTAATATCGTGGAATTCTTTTGCTTTTGTATTGTGCATAGTTCGGTGTTGCATAATTTAAATGAATTAAATTTAATGGTATTTTATTTTCATTATTAATATTAACTGGTATTTTAGACTGGACTTGTTTGGACTGGACTGGTTGAAGCTTGGAGATCACACGTACAAACACTAGAAGATCCACCAGTGTTGCTATCATACGACGAGCTTCTTATTGAAGTGAGAAAAATAAATCCACTCGTTTCAATAGATCATTGTCGACATCTTTCTCAACAATTACAGGTTTAATAAAAATAATACTCTATTTATTTAATTTATTTTTTCTCGATTAATTAACGACACTAATTTATATAATATATAAATATTATAATAGGCGCTGGGAGAATGTGTTATTCTACAAGACAATTTAATTGTATTAAATCCTGAATGGCTTTGGCGTGATGTTATTGGCTGGCAATTGAGCCCAGAGCAACGAGGTCGTCTCGGTTGTCGAACAACTGGTGTTTATACATTAGAGGATTTTCAAGCACGCTGTCCATGCCCAGCTAATCAAGCTCTACAAGTGCTTCAGGTCACGAATTTTTGTATACCATGCGACGTTGATGATGACGAAGTTGAATATGAAATACCGTGTCTTAATCTCATTGAACGTTTACGAGGATTGTGGGAACCATGGAAACAATGTTCAACGACCTCACCACACGCGGGACTTCGTCTTTTTCCTAGCGAAGCACCACTTTATCATTTAATACCGATTTTTCCGCATCTACAGGTAAATTGTCACAATTATATTTATGTAAAATGTATAATCCTAAATTAACATTGAGTAGAATTATTTTCTTTACACATTATGTGAATTAATTTCAGGCACAATTACGCCGAATTACACAAACATGGGATCCGCGTGATTCTGATTTGTATCAATGGTGGCGAGGCTCAAAATTGTGCATTGGACCATGTGAAAGTATTATTACATTGGAAGAGGACGATCAGGGTTATATTGAAATAAGAGTTCGCGGACCACGTGGCGCGAGTTCACAATGTTTTGCGCTGTTGAGTGTTATTTTCGACGCTATTGATACAACTGTGGAAATAGTAGCACCGGCATTATTATTAGAGCGTCACTGGTTAAGTCCAAGTCAATTACGTGATTATGACGAAGTGTTACATACTTGGGAGCCGGCGCCACTACTTTCGGCATTGATTGAAAAAAATTTTGAAGAAGCACGATTTAAAAATCCATTTAATGGCCGTCAAGAGAGTGTTTGGGATATAGTTGGTTGTGGAACAACATTAACGGAAAATTGTATTCCTGGTCCAAGACAACCGGTTAAATATATTAAATCTGCTGTTCAAAGACGATTAGCACAAATGCTCGATCCACCTGATCCGCACGGGCAAGATTGGTGTTTATTGGCTGTGAGACTTGGTTTGGGCGATCGTGTTGCGAATTTAGATAGCACTATTGATAGTCCAACACTGAGGTAAACTCAATTTGTTTCAATTTATAAATAATCAATTCATTGATTTCAAAAGAAATTGAATTAATTTTTTTTTTTAAATTTATTTTATTTAGATTACTTGCATGCGCTGGTACAGGATGTACTATTGGATCATTGGTCAAACAATTACGAGCACTTGGCCGCGACGATGCCGTCCATTTATTGCTCTCGCACACTCCGGTGTTTGTTTTGTCATTGGCAATTGATTCTGAGACTGGATCAACATTGTCGAGATGACGATGTTGCGAGCATCGACGCTGGATAAATACTTTTTAGAAGGTTTATTCAGTCAATAAACGCATTTTGATTAATCAAGGTGTAGAAATTAAGTTAATCAATTACAAGTTTGTTGATTATGTTAATGAACAAAATGAGCGAACAAGAAAAAAAAAATAATGTCGCATCATGAGATAATCAGGGTTATCAATTTCAAACATGAATTATTTTTGTTAATTGAATATTTTGTTACTTTTGAAACGAGTAATTTATTTTTCTATTAATTTTATTTAAAAATGTTTCATTTTGCCAATCTCATGAGTACTTACATATGTTTATACATATACGTTAGTCATATTTGAACCAATTTTTCTGAAAGATTCTAGTTTCTACTTTAAGATCCACTAATGCTGGTACTCAAAAAAAATGAAAAAAAAAAGAAAAAAATTAGAAAAATAAAAAAAAAAGTGATTCATGTTATTAGGTAGATTTAATAACTTGAATAATATTTCGTAATATCACTGCAATGCCTTTATGGATACCGAAAATCTTCTCTGTAAAGATAAAAAGACAAAAAAAAATGTGGATCTTATTGAAATCCAAAGACTGCATGAACCAATTGTTATTATTGCATTTGTACTTAACATTGCTATAACAAATTAACTTGCATACAATTTTTTTCTAGATATTTTCGATAAACGAGCAATTGAACAAAAAAAATAAAATATAAATATAAAAATAAAAATTACCAGCGATATGTACATGTCACAAAATTTAATAAGGCTTGTAACACTCCTCTAATTATCGCTTTTCACTTATAAATGATTACTTATTAAAATGCTTTAGACCATTGTATTCAAAATTGATTATTGTTTCTAAATCTTTCATTACATTAAATATTTATTAAAATTCATCACTACCACTATTTATAATTACAATCATCGATGGGGAAATAATAGAATAAAGAAAATATTGATTATACATATTAGCTTTAACATAATATAAAGAACAATATTGCTACATATATACATATACATAAAGCCAAAACAACGAGCTCCTAATTTAAATTAAGTATCGTTGTAAGTTATTCTGCATACTACTTCGCTACTTTTGATAATAGCATATGCTCCATTGGGATTGAAAATACAATAAATAAATTTCAAGCGACCACAAAACTGTTAAAATTAATCAACAAATTAGAATAGAATCGGCTCAATTATTATGATAACCTCAATACATCATGGATTGTATTCTCATTCGCATAATACACTTGAAATATTTCATAGAATTTTCAAATAATTCATTCTCATAATGGAATTGGATAAAACAAAAAAATAAAATGAAAATTATTTTTCAATCTGCACAAAATTCTAACGTTTTACAAAGCATAATTTCACAATTGTTTTTTCTTTTTCTTATTAAAAATACCAAACAAAATACAAAATAATATTTATAATTTTATTCATAAACAAGAAAAAATTTCCGGTTGCAATTAATAAATTTAATAAATACACAAATCAATTTGGTGAATTATAATTATACATAAATTATTTTCGATTAATTTATTAATGTTTTAATTAATTTTACATAAAATATATTGATCAGTGCATAAAAAAATTTTTTTTGTTCACAATTTTATTAGCAATCACCATGCACAAACGAGTAACAACACGTCTCTGTCATTCGGACAATGTAACTGTGTACATTATTTACTTAGTCATTGACGATATTTGTTTATATACTGTTTACAATAAATGGATAATTACGTCGGTGCAAAACAGGATCGAAATTCTTTTACGTACAAAAATAGCATGGGGAGGTGGAGATCACATTTCGGTCACTCTCAGTAAAACGACGGGGGTTGTTCAGTGAACAGTAGCCAAGCGGGAAAGCGGGACGACAGCCAAAGCCTGCTAAGCAATTATAGAATTGGAATTGGGATTGGATTGAAAAGCTTTCGAGGAGATCCTCTCACAACGTTTAGTTTTATTTTGGCTCAGCTTACGAGGGTATCCGGTTGTGGATTTTCCACCAACAGTCATCATCATCATCAATCAATAAAAGTGAGTGTTATTGTTTATAATTGTGATACATAATTATTCTATGATTATGGGAATTTAATTTGGGGTGGTGATTCCTGTAAGATAACAGTTGAGATCATCGATCAAAATCATCCGTCATCGAATGCAGTTAGTTGAATTAATTAATTGTGGAGTGATATAAACAATTCTAATTTTTGTCATATCAATTAAGGTCGATTGGATATTCAACTTAGCATTTGTTATTATTAAAATTAAATTTATTGAATTATTCATATTATTCTATACTTCATGTTGAATAATATGAATTTTAGATCATTTAATTATTCATCATTTTTGTTTTCTTTCGTTTGATTTTTTTTTTATAATTGTTTTATATTTTCTATGAAAGCCAGGAGATTTGTAAGAGAATTATCAATCAGATTCTCCACGAGACAGGAACAACAAACACTGCGTCACGATGGAGGCGATAAAGAAAAAAATTGCAGCGTTGAAAATGGAGATGGATGCGGCTAATGAAAAAGTCGATGCAAATGAAACTAAAGCTAAACAAGAGGATTTTCGTGCTGATATGTTGAATGATGAAACCCGCGATTTGGGAAAAAAATTAATACAACTTGAACACGATTATGAAGTGTCTAAAACTAATCTTGAGACATCAACAGTAACACTGGAACAGTGTGAAAAATCATACACAAAGGTAATAATAATAAATTGTTTCTTTTTGTTTCTAATTCAATAATTATGGATATAAAATTGATAAATTGAATTACATATATTTTTTCTCTTACTTTTACCTCATTAGGCTGAACAAGATCGAACAACTATGACAAAGAGAGTTCAGGAAATTGAAGTTAATCTCGCGAAAAAAGAAGAGTTACGTTTATTAGCAGCAGCAAAATTATTGCGTGCAACGGAGCTCAAAGATGATGCACAAAGGTAATTACAAAATCGCAAAACAATTTTTAATTTTTATTTTCATTGTAAATTATTTTTTATAATTGTTTTATAATTATTTATAGAATGTGCAATGTATTGGAGGATCGAAATCGACTTGATCAAGAGCGCATGGAGAAACTTACCGTTGAATTAAAAGACGCAAGATTAATCGCCGAAGATGCTGACACGAAGTCTGAAGAGATCTCGGGGAAATTGTCATTTGTTGAGGAAGAACTTGAGGCTGCTGAAGAAAGAGTTAAAAATAGTGAAGCGTTCGTACTATTATTCAATAAAATTTTCCCGCCTATTTAAGAACATACACATTTATAATTTAATATAAATATAATATTTATAATTTATGTAGGAAAATAATTGAACGAGAGGATGAATTATTTATTGTCCAAAATATTTTCAAGTCTCTCGAAGTATCCGAGCAAAAGGTAACGATTATAATAAAACAATTATCACAATATTTATAAAATTATGTTCAAGGATGTTAAATAGCTATGTCACAGGCAAATCAACGAGTCGCTGACTCGAAAGTTCAACTCAAAGAATTGAAAGCAAAACTGAAAGCCGCAGAAAAGCGCGCTATACTCGCTGAGAAAACGGTGAAATTATTGCAAAAGGAAGTAGATCTTAAAGAAGGTACAAAATACAAATTAATTCCATATACAAAATAATTTTTTTTTTTCATTTATTTATTCTTATTTCAATATTAATAATCAATTGAAATTTTAGATGAATTGAGAGAAGAGAAAGAGAAGTGCAAGGCTATTCTTGATGACATGGATCTTACGTTTGCTGAAATGACTGGATATTAAAGCCAATTAGCTCCTCGCAAAGATATAAAATGCGACAAGATAATTAATTCCCAATTGGAAATTTAAAAAAAAAATATAGATATATATAAACATGTTTGGTTTTCTCTTGGCTTTCTACGGAGATTCTTTATCTTCAATTTGCTAAAGACAAAAAAACATGTCCGCTTTATTTTAGTCTGCGGCCCTTTGGCTTCAATTAAAGTGCTGGCTATTGAACGCAGAATACTTTAATCTCGGCCTTTTGCTATTTAAAAATAACCTGCCATGTAACGCATAACTCGTGTTAATCTAACGAGCACAAAACGTATGTGTCGATTGCATTCACACATATAATGCACACGCATAAATTTGCTTTATCACAATTAATATTAAATACACAAGAATATTTATATTTATAAATAAATATAAATATAAATGTATTAATAATGATAAAATTAATTAACAATGATGCTTAATTTAAATTTAATATTTTCATTGTTGATAGCAGAAAAAAAACTATGATAAATTCATTTATTTATTTTTCAGAAGTGCCGATCAAATTTGCATCACGTCAAAACGATCTTGTGATTAAATATATGTATATATAAATACATATATTATTATTATTACTATTATTATTATTATTATTTTCTTTCTAATAATGTATAAAAAATTAGGTGTTTTCAATAAACAATGAAACTGAAATGAATATAAATTTTATTTTTTATTTCATATTTTTATTTGGTTAAATTGTTTGGATGCTTAATTTATTTTTAACTTTAATTATTCGTGATTGATTGTCGCAATCGAAAGATTTAATTTACTCATCAGAAACATGACGAAGAATCTCTTTGAGTCTAAGTATAAAGAGTCTTATGTTTTTTTCTCTTTACATTGTTCATTGGGTATAAAGCATAGTTCTTGTCGTTCACGATGTACAGTATCGCGTGAGCATTGGATTTCGAAGGTTCGTTAAATTAATTTAATTCATTATGTGCCGTTGAAATAAATATTAATCTATAATTTATTTTTTATTTTTATATTATTCTACGATATTAGTTATTATATTTTTATTTTTTTATATTCTTCAGAGAACTGTGTTGGGTGTAACGTGTTCGAGGCAATGAATGCAATAAAGAAACGTTTGCAAATGTTGAAAATTGAAAAGGATCAAGCAATTGATCGCGCAGATATTTGTGATCAACAAGCAAAAGATGCAAATAAGCGTGAAGAAATGTTGAGAGATGAAGTTGGTGAATTGAGAAAAAAATTATCGCAGATGCATCAGGATTTAAATGTGAGCCGAGCAAATTTGGATAAATCTAATATGACACTTGAGGAGAAAGAAAGATTATTTTTATTGGTATGTAATTGTGAATAATTTTTATATTTGAATTAATATTTGAATGAATGGGAATAATTAAATGAAATAATTGTGATATTTTAGACGCAATCAGAATTGGCTATTCTCAATCGTAAGATGCAACAGTATATGGAAAATCTTGAGAAAACAGAAGAACGTCGTTTGATAGCACAAACTAAATTATCACAAGCTACTGAAACAGCCGATGATGCAAAAAGAATTTGTAAAGTATTGGAGAATAGACGTCGACTTGATGAGGAAAGAATGGATCAATTAATGACGCAATTAAAGGAAGCAAGAATAATTGCTGAAGATGCCGATTCAAAGTCCGATGAAATTTCCAGGAAATTAGCATTCGTTGAAGATGAACTCGAAGCAGCAGAAGATCGAGTTAAATCCAGTGAATCGTAAGTATTTTATTTAATCAAATTAAAAAAAATATATTTTTTTTTTTGGTCAATATTTCAATTTCAAACAGTAAATAAATTCTTTTATTACTTACCTGAATATTAAAAAATAGTAAAATTGCTGAACGAGAAGATGAGCTTTTTATTGTTGGTAATATTCTAAAATCATTGGAGGTATCTGAAGAAAAAGCCAATCAAAGAGTTGAAATATTTAAATTACAATTGTCAGATTTAAAAGTTCGATTGTATGAGGTTGAAAGACGTGCAATTATAGCGGAAAAAATGATGACTCTTCTACAAAAAGAATTAGACACTAGAGAAGGTACTTATATAATTAATTGAAATGAAATTATATTACAATTAAAAATAAAAAAATACTTAAATATTCCAGATAAATTATTCAAGCAAAAAGAACAGTGCAAATATATTTGCGACGACTTGGATTCGACTTTTGCGGAGCTCACAGGCTATTAATTGTCATATTCACAGTGAATGAGATTTTTTTTTTTTTGGCATTGTCATTCATGTGATTTATTTGCATTAATAAAAAGTCTCTGTTTGTCCTTACTATTTAATTATTTTTTACCTTATTAAAATAAATCTTCCAGGTGGGTATTGGAAATAAAAATGCGCTTTTTTATTATCGTACACGATATCAATTTATTTAATCGACTCTACCATCAACACAATATCTTGAAACAACATTTCCCATCGTACGATTAATTGTGTTAACATGGATTGGCCGTAATGTTTTTCTTGCTTGGTGTGGCCAGTACAAATAAAGTTAATTCATTCTCATTCAAGTACGCTCATTAGATTTTTATTATTTTTTTTTGTCTTGTTTTATTTATTGTACACTTTAATAATATCGATCATTTGATTAGTAGCCCTTACGCGTCCATCACCTTTAAAAATTCAATCTTTTTTATTTATTATTCGCAGAAACACCGCATACTATTCAATTGAAATTTAGTAGGATTGGGTGTGCGTATAATTATTTATTAGACTTAGAAAAAAGATTGTAAGAGCGCGCGATAAGAAAAAATGTACAAAAATGTATTTTTAAATTCCCATCCGTTTTTGGATTAGCAAAGGAGGGGAAGAAAATCATCAGTTAAACTTATATATTTTTAGTTTCACTAAAGATTTTTTTAAATTAAATTGAGTTTGATTGATAGTACTTCATTCATTATTTACATCATTGTTTTAATTCACGTGTGTATAATCTATATACACTCACAGATGTTTTTTTTTTTTGCTTAAATCCAATATCTCTCATTTGTTATCATGTATATTATTATGCATCATGCTTAATATGAAATAACTTTCGATAAATTTACAACGGTATTTTTTTTTTTTTTGGTCGATAATGACCAAATTTTCTCGCGCGCTTTAAAAGTCTTAGAATTATAACGGGCCTAAATTAATTAACGTGTTAATCGTATGTTTATTATATAAACTTTACAATGCAACATAGCAACGATGTAAAATTCATCGTTGCAATAAATGCAACGATGACAAATGCCTATCGAATCACTTTCGTTTTATTTTATATTCATTTCCCTTATATGAATTCGTCATTATTAATTTTAATTATTTTTTTTTTAATTTTTTCTTCAAGTTTTCAGTCGTTCACAATAAAATCAAGTAATAGGTGCTGCACCATTATTCTTACGAATATTATTTGAAATTAAGTCTTTGGTCTCGGATGGGTCGGTCACTTTTGAAATAATAATTGCAAAAGTGATCTGAGCAAATTGTCGTTTGGCACGCAATCAAAATGTTCCCCTCCACATGTTATTTGACTAGACAACACACTCATTATTTTAATTACAATTGCACGTATACATTCATTCATACGTGACTCGTCGTGATGCAATAATTTTATCATATTCCCGAACAACAAAAAAATAAAAGTATATCAATTAAAAATTGTAACAGTAAATATTGTGGTAATATTCAATATGTAATAACTTGTAAATTTCATGGCAGTAAGAATGAACGATAATAATATAATAATGTCAATGATTTAATAATTATTAATATTAAAAATTCAGCAAGTATATAAAGGAAGACATCAATTGTGAATTTGGCAGTTTGTCGATGACTTTATTGCAATCAGTCGACATTTTCAGTCTGTCTTTTGGACAAAAAATGTCCAAGGATGTATAAAAAAATAAAATAATAAATAAAAAATAAATATAAAATCACTATCGATTAATATTAATGAGAATTGGGTATTGGTAAAATGAAAATTTATCCTACCACGACGAGCACGGTTGGATAATGTCCATGTTTCATAGACGTTGATTTTGACTAAGAGACATTACATCAAGAGAAATTAATGCGCAGAGATTAGACGGCAATTGAGTAGTCCGAGGATGGATTGTTTTGGGTGCCTGGTCTCGACCAAAGTGAGCTCCTCAATCCCAGCTTAGGCTTCTTTAGTGAATCGATATCGCACTCTGCCTCGCTGAGCTCTGGTCGATCGTTTCTGTCGCCGCTTCCTGGAACGACATTTCCCTGGCTAGTGACAAATGCCGTCTCCGCTACAGACATTGGGGGCAGCAACATCCGCAGCGAGCTCCTGCTGGGAACGTGCCATCTTCAGAGATAGCCGAATTACGAGTGTTTTTAGCGAATTTCCAATTTAATATTCCAATCGTTGATATTTTTAGTATTGGAATGGATATTTCTTACGTCCACTGCAATTATTGCAGCGACTTTTCCGCGAACATTTCAAATATTTATAATAACTTTTTTTTTTTTGCTCTACATAAAACGAATTTTTTCATAAATTCTTTCAATCATTTTCGCCAATATCAATGTGTCTTACCTGGATCGTCCCCGTCTTGGCAATGATTTCTGCTCGCACATCGGAGAAATATCCGACGAAGTGCTCGACGTACCGTGGTAAATGAAATCTGAAACTGCTCGAACTAGAAAAATAAATAAAATAATAATAACGCAACAACAATCGCAATAATTACGATATTCTAATAATACTATCATCAGACATAGATATAAAATAAAAATAACAACAACGCACTGTGCTTCAGTTTGCCTGCATCCAATTGATTGGACGACTCTGTCCTCGAGCGTGTCAATTGATCCGGGTCAGACTCGCTCTCGTCGCTGTCGTCCCCTGGTGTATGTTGCTTCCTCTGTTGGCGTCGTCTCGATGATACACTCTTCATACTCTTCAATAAATATTCCAAGAAAATAAAGCCAGATAAATACATAAACACAAAACTCTAACGATATATAAATAAAAACAAATAAATTGAATTTTACCGTTGCCGGTGGCGGTGGACTCGCGCAACCCTCCGTCATCGCGTGCTCGTGATACATGAAACTGTGAAGAAGAGTGTTGTTGGGATGAAGACCTGCCGCTGATGCTTCCGCCCCGGCGCCCAGACCTCCCAATCCTCCAAGCCCCCCCAGGCTTCCCCCGCCCCCCTCCGAAAGCTGGAACGTAGCGTACGGCGAGATGTCCTCCGCTGTCTCTGTAACCCATCAAAGGCATTGCCTACCTTTCAAATCATGTCTCAATAAATTTTTTACTTTAAATATTTTTGTATTAATTTTTCTGAATGCGAAATGTTATATTTTTGTTTATTATATTTAGTTAATTGTGGTTTTACTTATTTATATTATTGTGCTTTACATCTGTCGTAGCAAATGTTCACCTGGAATCTTGTCTGGTCCGCCGGCGTTGGCAGCCTGCTGAAGAGCGACCTTGTGAATAGTCGCGTAATACCGTTCCCTCTGAGTCTCTGCGTTCTGCTGATTCTCTTGGGTCTCCTTCATCGGCCGCTGTTGCCGGTCCCCCAAATGACGAGTTTTCCATCGGACAACAATTATTGCGCAGACAGCCACAATGGTGAATATTGTGACAATCATTGGTAATATAACTTTGACATCGGCATAAAATGGTAGATTCAATGCAATTCCACGCTCGGATAATTCTGGTGGCGGTGATTCTATACACAACAATCATATGAAGAAAATAATAATATTAAAAAATATTTTAAAAATTATTTTAATGATTAAAATTATTTTGATAATTATTTTAATAATTATTATTGAGTAAATAATAGAGATAAATTGATGAATTTTATTTTAATTTACTCACCACCATCTTTTGTCAATGTAACGAAACGAAATTCTGCTTGATTGCTACCAGCAACATTGTAAGTTTCAATTTTCAATTGATAAACTGTGCTCGGTGATAAATTTGTAACTAAAAATCTCCTTTGCATTTGGACATTATTTGAAACAAGAGTCCAATGAAATTCATTTGCTGGACGGTATTGAATAACAAAATAAGTAATTGGACAGCCGTTATCGGGCCATGTGTGTAAACGAAGCGCTAATGTTGTGGAATTTGGTGATAATAATGCCGCAGCAGGTGGAATACCAGGTGATTGACCCTGAGTTCGTACTGATAGCACTGGTGATGGTGGACTACTTCCAATTTTATTGTGCGATGTTAAATGAAGATGATACATATTACCACACAAAAGACCCTTCAGTTCATGATTGGTTGCTCGTCGTGGCAATTGTAATTCATCAAGACTACCGTGAGTTGTGTGATAGTGTAATGTGTAACCTGTGAGTGGTGAACCACCATTGTAACCAGGTTTCCAATGCAATAAAACGCTGCTGGACGTTGAACTTGTAACATAAAGAACTGGCGCACTTGGCGGAACTACAAAAAATCAAATAATATATTTGTAAATTATAGCAAAAGTTAAAAAATAATAATTAAAATTGTAAATTAATTCTCTCACCTTGCACAGTAAGACTGTAATGCAATCGATCATTTCCCAATGCATTTTCAACTTGACACGTATAATTTCCACCATCTTGAGTTTGTATATTAGATAATACAAGTTCGCCCGTTTGCATTATTTGAATATTATTCCCTGAATCAGTTCGGATTTCCTCGGACAAACCTTTGAACCACTGTCGCGTTGGATCACCAACAGCATGACAAGCCATTGTCACTGAACCTCTCCAAGCTCTCACTAAATGACCACCAAATGACGTTATTTTTGCTGTAACATGTGACTTTGGCATTGCTGCAGCCACAGTCGAACTTTGTCCTTCACCCACTCGTGTACTTGCAGTTACCCAAAATTGATATTCAACACGCTGTTGAAGACCAGTAACTTCAAAGAATGTATTTGTTGCTGGTAATACTCGCTTTCCATGATTTAACTCTTCACGACCGTCCATTATCCTAAAAAATGAAAAGATAAAAAAAAAATATACATATAACAAAATGTTATAAAAAGAAATCTATATATATTCTTGTTATTTTAAAATTTATTATAAATTTAATTGTTGGTCTGGAAATACCTTGAGTAAAGATTGTATTTCGTGATATCCCCGTTGGGTTCCAGTGGCGGAAGCCAAGAAATAAAAAGTGCTTGAGGCGAACTCACAACGACTTTTATGTCCGCCGGACTTCCAGGCACTGTGAAAAATCAATTTTATTTCAATCTAAAACAATGCAATTTGCTAGTAAATAACAAAAGTTTTTCCCTGTCTTTTTTAACTTATTTATTTATTTATTCTTTTCATCTTATTCTTTTATTTTTCTTTTAAATTTACCATCCTCCTTTGTCCGACAAAACATCGTTCTCGACGATATACCATCACCAACACGAGTGTATGCCAACACTTGAATACTATAGTTTGTGTATTTTCTCAATCCAGCGAGGGTCATAGTCATGCTCCCAGTCTTGCGTACTTCCATTTCATCAATACCAAGCCATGAGTCTGCAATTACTGGCTCATAATTCACTTTATATCCCTGAATATTGCCATTGGTATATGCAGCCGGTGGTGACTTCCATGATATTTGCAGTGATTGCGAAGTAAGTGAAGCGCAACGAACATCCTCAGGCGGTTTACTTGGCACTAAAATGCAAAATTGTCATTATAAACATTCTAATTTATTTATAGACTTACAGTATCTAATTATTATTATTCCAAAAGATTATTTACCGTCTTCTGATGTTTGTGTAGGTAGTGGCTCTGATAGGGGACCCGAGCCAACTTGATTGTATGCTTGCACAACAATTGTATATCTGGTATATGGTCTCAATGCTGTCAAACGAAGTTCACCAGCCCCATCCTCACCGTCCCCCGAGACTGAAGTGAAGTTGTACGAGGGATTTCCACTGCTGGGATGATGTCAGGATAAAAATAAATATCGAAATGATATTTCATATTTTTATATGATGTTGATAAAATATATAAAGTATTGAGAGGGATTTGTAATGTCAGAAAATAAAAAATTCATCAAAATATCTAGAAGATTTTTTAATAGAACTTGATAAAAATTAATCGCCATTTTTTTTGTTTTATTGAGACATTAATAATTGTGATATTTATATTGAAAAGAAAAATTTAGTAATAAATTAATTTGAATAATTAATTTTATGAATTGATGATTGATATTTATTTATTTGATAAATATTATTCGAGATTAAATAATTAACTATTTGATAGCAAATTAATCTGAATCTAAATATAAATTTCAAATAATTAATATTCCGTTAGAATTATTTTTTTTTATATTCCTGAGTATTAATTGGTGATAAAATATATCTTCTTAACTATTATTTTGAGATATTTATTACACATCTCTCACCTTGTTTCTCTAAAACCAACATTGAACCCCTGAATTTCACCATGACGAAGCTCGGAAAGTGGCGGTGACCATGAAACAATTATTTCCGTTGGTGAAATTGGCCGTGCAGCAATATTAATTGGCGGTCCAGCCGGTCTTTGAGGTTCAGTTTTAACAGTTAATTCCGAAGACGGAGCTGAACGTCCAGCAGGTCCTTCAGCAACAACTCTTATTGTATATCTTGTTGCTGGTTTCAAATCATCAATTAAAGCAGCATAAGGTAATGGCGGTCCACTGAGTTCTTGCTGTTGCCACATTCCACCATCGCCCTCTTTATATTGAAGAATATATTTTGATACTTCACTTGTGTCCTGTGTTTTATGTTGCCACTTAACATTTATACTTCGTGGTGCAATCATTGCAGTTTCAAGATCATGAGGTGGTTGTGGTGGTTCTAAATTAAATTAATAAAATACAAATAAAGTAGAAAATCTTGTTATGTCACTTTATTTTATCTTCTCTCTATTTCGTCTTTAAGTTCATCTATACGTTATCGACAAACCTTGTACGAGGAGTTGAACCAACTGTTGATCTCTTCCGTAAAGATTGCCTGCTTGGCAAAAGTACGCGCCGCTGTCGGACGCTTCCGCTGAGGAAATTTGTAGCTGTGCTTCAACACCATCGGGTATAACTTCGGTTTTTGTGGTAACTCTTTAAGTTTATTATTAAACAAAAATTCAATATTTAATTTCAATACTATCACTGCTTTATTAAAATATTAAATCAATTGGAAAGTAATCTCGTTTTTGTGTATATTATTGTTATTCATTTTGGTTAAAAAAAAATAGGCATTGGAAATTTGCACACTATATTGCAAAATCAATTTAATATACACATAAAATAATTTTTTTATTCACACAATTAATAAATAATATTATATTTATTTCGAAATCTGACTTACCTATAATTTGTCGATGGATTTAACTCAATTTTTCCACCCTTTATCCATGTGACTGTTACAGGTTTATCACCATGAACCTCACAGTGAAGTGTAGCAGTGTCGCCTTTTTTTACTGTCACAAGTCTTGATGGTGTAGCGAAATACGGCGAAGCTTTGAAATGTAAAATGAGAATAGAAAAAAAAAAATTAAATTCAATCGTCGATAATGACATTTATTATTCTCTTTCTATTTTTTTTTTGTGTTTATTTTCTACTATTGATTACTTACAATTGACTCGAAGTTGAACGACCTTTCCAATGCCTGTACCAATTCCATTACTGGCTTGACAAAGATAATAACCTTCTCTGTCCTCTTTAACATGCTGGAGTACTAGTGTGCCATTTGTCAGTAATTTTGTATACGAGCTTTCACGCAACTCCTCGTACTCACCGGATTTACTTCCGGCTGTAATTGAAATAAAATCAACGCGAGAATATTTTACGCATTTAATAATAAGAATATAAAAATATTGAAAAATAATTTAAATATCTTGGGGAAAATATTTTTATTTAAATTGTATATATTATGGAGAATAGATAAAAAAAATTTGATGAGTTACCAGTTCCTTTTTTCCATACAATAGTAGGTGCTGGAACACCTTGTGCTTGACAATGCAATGCAACATGACGATTTCTCTCCACGCTCGTATCCATTGGTTCAACAATCCAACGTGGTGGTACTAAAAAATCAGAGATAGTAATACGTTAGTGCCATCTGTCGTGTTCTTTACCCCCTTTTCCCAAAGAATAAAAAAGTATTTGTCATAAAAAGTCATCGTAAATTTATCGTGACGGACGAATGACAGACGTTATCCAGAAGCGGTATTTATAAGACAGATTTCAACGTTAAATAAATTGATCACGAATTTTTCAAATGACGTCATTCATTAAATGGTGTCATTGATTAATATTATAAAAAATATATATCAAAATGTATTCAATAAAAAATATTATTATTCTCTTACAACATTACATATAACAAAAAAAAATTAATAAAAAAAAAAAA
>JAQQBR010000002.1:6106181-6123663 GCA_030347285.1 Microctonus hyperodae
TGGGAGTATATGTATATATTTCTCTCGTTGCTTAATCTATCTCTGAAGCTTATGAGCGTCTTTTTGATACATAAAATAATACAAAAAAATATTCATAAATAACGTATAAGCTTTCGTCCTTCTATCCTTTCATTAAAATTGCATTTTTTTTTCGCTCTGTGCGCGCCACTTTACTTGATGTGTATATATGTATGCATGTATATTATATGTGTATACTTATGTATTCTCTCTCTATTTCTATCACCCTTTTATTTTTTTTTATGCATATATCATCATCATCGTCTAGTGGAAGTGGACTGTGAGTGGTTCATAATGTCAGAACGATGAGTTTCAAGTTGAAAATTGAAATTTTTTGAGTGACATATGGAGATATGTAAATGTGGAAAATATTTAAGTGAGTGAAAATAAAAATATTGTTATTAAGAAATGCAGAAAGAATACGTTTTGTCATATTTTATTTCGTGTCAGATGTCATAGTAATATTATGTCAATCATTTATTGATAGAAGAAAAGAAATGACAATGATAGTAAATATATTTTTTGATATAATATATAAAATCATTCGAGTATAAACTTGTCGCATTGCTGCACTTTTTTCACACACCAACAGATGGCAAAAGGAATAGTATAAATATTTATTTTATTTTTATTTTATATACAAACTCAACAAAAAAAAAAATATTTAAAGCGAATAAATTTATTAAATTAAATTTGATATTCATTTCAAATGATTAACATTAATTTGAAATAATTATTATTTATTTAGTGTGCTGACAATTTTTTCATTTAATTTTCCATACATTAATCATGTAAATATTTTTATATTGCATAAATTAAATCCACAATTTATTTATATATCTTTTTTCTAATTAAATCTCACGTTCAATTTATTTATAAATGCAAAGGAATATAATTTCATGATAATACAACGTGGATTTTTTATTTATTCACAATATAATTATTAACGTTAAATAATGACATTTGATTTAATGGGATAATAAAAAATTGGACGTACACTTTCTCTCATGATGACGCGACAGAATGACAATATATATTATAATATATTAACCACAACGAGTTTCGAAAGAGAATAAAAAAAAAAATAGTTGATATATTCTTCATATACACATATAATATGTATATTTATATATTTACATATATATGTATATATAATATGAATTTTAAATATCATAAAAATAAATTATTAATCATGAAATTAATTAACTAAAAATAAATCAACATTGTGATAAATTATTTCACCACGAGAATTATATCGTAAATTTTTAATGAAAAAAAATTTTTATATTATAAATTCATTCATAAATATCACCCATAATATTATTATTTTTACACATATATATAGCTAGTATATACAGTCAGTATTGTTGTAAATACATGTTACAATGTGAATAAAAAAGGGAAAAAAATTGTAAAATAAAAAACAGCTACATAGAAGAAAATAAAATTGAGTATGGTGTGTGGTTGCCCAAAGCGTAATATCGAGTTTCTTTGTTTTCTCGTTCGAATAGCAACATGGTATGTTTAAATGTTATATGGAGAATGAAGGAAATGTGAGGGTGATAAGGGAGAAAAGGGAATGGAGAGAATTTAAGAGGGGTAGAATAATTTTTTTCCACTCGTACCACTGAGTAGAACCTGAAAATAAAATGATAACGAGCCCCAGAATGAAGAAAAAAAATCGTCTGCTTATTACGTCACAGCCGCGAACGTAGTTCACTAATTAGTTACATTCAAAGCGACATGCTGCTGTGCGAGTCGTTGTGAAAATTATCCTGTGAGGAGTGTAGTAGTAGAAGTAATAGACATCAGCAACAGCAGCAGTAGTAGTAGTAGTAGTAGTAGTAATAAGAGTAGTGGTATCTGGTTGTTTAGTAAAGAGAAGAAAAGAATGGATGGTCTATTCTGTTATACCTATCGCTATCATAGAAACGATGGGTTGAAATTTGTTTCCCTGTCGTGAAAATGAGGAAAAACTCAAAGATAGAAAGGGGGAAAATAACAAGAGAGAAGAGGGAAAGGAAGAAAAGATTTGAGAAAGAAGAAAAAAATTGCGAGGGAGAAAAAAAATACGTACGTATATACTGTACCATAATTTTTTTCCCCTCTATCCAGTGGCGTTTTTTTTACCCCCATCTTACCCTATCCCCAACGAAGAAGAGAGAACCCCTTTACTATCCGCCATTTTTTTTTTCATACGCTGACTTTTTTTCTCTGGATTTACCACTCACACTATCTCATTTCTTTCCAACCTGAGCGCACTGCTGCTTTCTTTTATTTTCCTCTTTCATTTCTTCGTAGCATTATCCCTTTGGCTTTAGATTAAAAATAATAATAATATTAATATTATTAATGATAATAATGATGATAATAATAATAGAGAATAAAAATCGAGCGGTATAAAAGAAAAAAAATTATTAAAAGAAAGAAAAATGGTAATGAGTAACTTTAATTTAAAGAGAAATTCTTATTAAAGGGGCAGACGAGTGCAAACAGATATTAGTATTGCTCATTAATTAACCATTAAGTCGACGCGCGATGCAATTAATTAAAGTATATGAAATGGATATTATTATATTTAAATATAATTCTGTGAATTGAAGAGAAAAAATTAATTTTAACCAACAAATATGAATTCGTGAATGGATTTAATACATATACCCACTTGTATTTATGATGAATTTATATCGCATTAATATTAACATTAATGAATATAAATGTAGTTGGTAAATAAATAATAAAATTAAGTTGGTAGAATTTAATGCGGTTGACCTGGCTAATTAAAATCCAGTCCGATCCGCTTAACTCATCTGCTTGGTGAACGAGTGCCTTCAGGGATTAAACAATAATCTTGCAGTCATTATCACAAGGGGTCGCATAAGCAAAGAAATACATTTTTTCATTGCATATCTATACATTAGACTTACAAGTATATATTACTTAAATTTTCATCATAATCTTCCTGACAATTTCTTCGCTCTGAGAAAATAAATAATACACGTATAATTTTGTATTTTATTTCATGATAAAATTTGTCTTATACCGATGCTTATCATCTTTATTACACAAGTATAGACAAGTTTAATCGGGTTTATTAGCCAGTGCCAATTATATCCGGTCGTTTGACTTCTCGTATCCCTCCTCTCTCATCTACATCCCCTATTAGCTCTATTACTTCATGTTCCCCTGGCGCGCACAATTAACTTCACGTCGTGTCTCGTTTCCTTTCGTTCCTACGAAAAATACTTTAGTAGATATTTCATTTTGTTTCCTTTTTCGCAGACGATTACTTAAGTTGCTCGCTGAAGCACTGATGGATCGCATCAGTCGCAGCAAGCATCTTATAAGTTCTTTCTTCTTTTTTTCTTTTAGTAAATTTATTTTCTTACCATTCGCATCGTTCTTTGTCTCATTCACCAATGGTTACATTTATTGATTTAGTGCAAAGAGAAAAAAAAAGAGGACCATTGGTGAGGAGAGTTATCGCATCACTCAGAATGACTTTACCCGTAATGGCCGCGTATTATATGGCGTGTTGAAGCGTCATATATACGAGGACGGTTTATTTATAGTTACTACTTTTATGTTGCACACCTGCAAGAGACAAGTGAACGATCGATGAATTCGTTTTTGTATATATATTTTTGTCAATTTAATATAATTAATCAACGACAATTAATTAATATACATCTGTCGAAACAACTTTTTAAAATTATCATATTACAACTAATGATGTTACATAAAATTCTATCAACACTTTTAAAACACTTTCGAAACAATTACAATAACAAAATAAAATATACAATAAAAATTTTAATTCGACTGTAACACAAATTTGAATTAATAAATTTATATAAAAATATTCAAGATGAATAATCGTGCAGTTGATGTGAAAGGAAAAATATGTATTCAGTGGCTAAATAATTGAACACCTCGTGCAAATACTCTTCTCTATTTACTGTATACCAATGTCAGATTGCTACAGGTACAGTATATAGTTAAGTATATGTTTCCAAAGAAATGTCTAAAAATAACTAAAGATCTTCAATGTTATCGTACAATCGTTCTGACAACTGTATTCATAAATGTCATTGCTGATGTTGGTGTGTGGGAGTTCACTATATGAGGACATTTATACGAAAGACTACGAACATTTTTCGTGTAGATAAATGAAAGAAAGTATGAAAGTATTCCATATAATATAAAATCGTCACAGTTCTTTACTCAACACTGCAAGCGTCAGTTTAGTTAAACATGTACATACGTACATACTTATATACATATACATGTATTTATATAATAGAGACACGTGGGGACATGGGGTATTTCTTTATGCGTTAACGAGTGTCTCGGTCGTCGTTGGGAAAAGATGGTCGTGATAAAAAATGTGAGGATAGAGAAAGGGGCAAGAAAAAAATATTAAAGTCGTGGAAACGTCGGGTTTATATTGAATATGTGTGATGTGGCTGTGTGTATATAAATATAACGAAAAATATAATGATAAGGGTTGTGTGGAGAGTGTGGGGAATTCAAGTTGGACACAGACAAATAGAAAAATATTCATGTCTTTAGTTTTAGTTGTACACGTATAAGAGTTTATATTAAAAAAAAAAAAAAAGCAAGGAAGGTTTTATATTTTTGCTCTGTCGTTTTCGTTGGTGATGGAAAGAATGAGAGCAGTTGTACAAGTGTATGAGTGTGTGATTTTTTTTTTCATACACTGTATGTAAATGTGTATGAGTGCATTTTTTTTATTCAAAACCATTCACACGCATCGTGTCTCTGTGAGTTTTATACGCATCCCCGGATGTGCACAAAAGCCATGGCGGCGGAGTATGCTCACTTCTCTTTGAATTTATAGATATAATATGCGTGTGTCTGTTCTACCTCAAACATGATATTCATTGTTATAATAATAATAATAATAGTAATAGGAATAATAGTGATGAAAAAAAAAAAAATAAAAATGTAAAGTATAACAAATTTTTTATCCACGAAAATATTTAGTCACACGGATGTTATGTAATTATGTTTATGCAATTTATTATTTTAAATTATACTTACATGTTAATGATAATATTTTTATATATTTTTTGAATGATTTCACCATGAATTTAAATTGCTCCAAATTTATTTAATTGATTGAAAATTTATTTATTTCACAATTCGGAATAATTTTTGCACGTGACAAATTTTAATGACTTTTATTTCGAGAAAAATTCATGGGTCAGTAATTTATTTTTTTTTTTAATATTCTGTTATTTATATATACATATTACGTTGAATATGTATATAAGAGTGAGAGTTTCATTCTTTTCAACATTGAGAAACACCTGATGGAATTTTTATTTTTATTTATGAATGTATTTTTTTTTTTTTTTTAGTTACGTGTCACACATACTTTTATATATATGTGCATATATATGCGCTTGACAGTAACAATTTCGTGCGAATGAACGCGACCCTCGTCTCAGCGATGTCTGGCAATGACAGCTCTGCTGTTGTTTCAATGTATTAAAAAAATGCATTTTTTGAACCTCGAAAAAAAAACAGACATATTTTAGCTGTTATATAAATTTCGTGATTCGTAAAAAATAAAAATACTACAATTTCTACTATACTTTTATTTTTTGCGTGCATGATTGAATAGTTTCAAGCTCCACAGACACATCAGCATTCTAAAGAAATATAATATTGCGTGGTTGCAAATAATATTTGGTGCAATTGTGCACAAAGCACGTACATATTGCAGAGCGCTTTGAAAGTTGAAGAAAATTTATCTGCGCCTCTTTTCTGTGTGCTTCACTCACCCATCGTCTTTTATACTTGTATAACACTTGGATGACTTTATACTTACCACTCACGACGAAAATGAAATAGAGCAAAAGAGTGAGATAAATTGTGAGAGAGAAATATCAAGCAACATCTTCTTTTCTTTTCGTGACAATTTTACAACGAAGAAAATTCGTTCGAAAGTTCTGAATCGTGTGTATTGAAACTTGAAGGCATTTGCCTCGCGCAAATTCCTTGAGCGCTTTCAATAGAAACTCTATGAACTCAATAAGAGAAGTTCGATTGCAGTCGTTGAGTAATAATTGAACTACTTGAATATGTATTGTACACTACGTGCATGTGTAGAGTAAAATCATTCAGTTTACACGCATAATCATTATTATAATGTATAAAATAATATTGTAAATAAAAGTACATGTATAAATAAAATTAATTACGTTCATTTAAGTGAATGATAAATACTCATTATATTTATAAACTCCAACATCATCTTCTTGCTGTAACAAAAATAAATATATTGCGACATATCCTTTTCTCGATTTAACGCGCGTGCATAATTGACCAATGGCATTGTGGCCTTGTCAGTTATATGCAACATCAACTTGAATTATTTTACGCTTTGCACGTATGGTGAATATACGTATATATGTAATATAAGCACACGTAGATTATATTATGTATGTAATTGAATATATATTTTTTATTCTTTATGTTAATATATTTATGTAGGTATGGAAAATTTTTTAATAAAATTTTATTTTCGTCCTAATTTTTTCTACCTACCACTTGACAATTTATAACAAATTACCTCGTACATTTTATGTGTGTTTGTGAATTTAATATTTTTATTATGTTTTTAATCTTCAAGGCAATGAGAATAAAATTATGAAATATTAAAAATATTTATATTTGCATATTTATCTGAATATTTTATTTGCTTACAAAATGTTTCGATTAATAAATTTATTTAATTAAATAAATTTATACACAATTTATTAGCGTGAATGTTTCTTAACCTGACAAAAATTTATGTAGTTATTTTTTTTTTTTATTTTCGAAGATAAGATTAATGACTTGAAGAGATGTTTATTTGCTTTTGTGTAAATGTAGAGGTTTGTGAATGTATAATAAATGTGTGCAGGTTTCTTCTTTTGCATCAGTTGTGATTATTGTATTCATGATGCATTCTTAAAAAGACTTGAAATTGCAATATTATTATATTGTTGACGTAAAGTAATCGCTCAGGGTCACATTGGAGAGTGAAATATTTTTACATTTCACTCTGAAATAAATTTTTTTAAAAGATTTTCTTCTTCACTTTCACGCTTTGTTTCCTTCTTCAATTTTACTAAAACTATAAAACTTATATAAAGGAAGTATTTACATACTTAATAGTTACGTACATAAATATTAGTTGATTATATTCAAACATTCATAAACTTTCTTCATGTGAACACACCACAAAAATCGCACTTGTAATAATATATTCAAGATCTATTCATCTTAATACCTTTCACAATAAATATAAAAAAAAATTAAAAAAAATATTTTTCAATAATAAAACTCATCAATATTTCAAAACAAAGCACAAATAATAATTTATTCCTATAATCACACGATAAATAAACATATCAACTTCAATAGCATGCATAAATAAATTTATCATTAAATAAAAATAATAAATGAATAAAATTATCAATCAATTTGCGTCTTATCAATTCCAAATTATATTAATAATTTTTCAATTCTCAATCTTCATTAAATCGATAATATTCTTGCACTTTAAATAGTCAATAATATATTATAATTTTTTCTCACAGCATTAAAATATTTGCGTAACAAAAAAATTTTTCCCCAAGTGTAAAAATAATAATTTATTACTATAAATTGTATAAATATAAATACAAAAGTTGCATAAACTATCAGCGAACAAGTCCAGTATAAAAACGTGACCATTGCACCCGCCCATTTATGTATATACAATATATAAACACACACCTATATATCATACACACATTTATACAATAAAGCATACCTATACACATACAGATGGACACACAGTGTGACACATCTCTGATCATTTCTTCTTCCTCTTTTCCTTTCACTCTCCTTTTCCCTCCCGTTATTATCTCGAACCAGCAGCATCAGTCACGTCCACCACATCTTGAGTGAGTAACTCGCGCAATCGCAATCCTCTCATTTGCGCAACCAATGCTACACGACATTATAAAAATAAAAAAAAAACAAAACGAGTTCATTGCGCGTGCGCACGTGTTCACGATTAAATGCACATACACATATATAAATCCTCAATCACATTCTCGAGATATTATTAATTGAACCGATCAAAGAGACCACCTCTAGATGCACCGTCGCTAGGGAAAATTAACAGATACATATATGTGTATGTATAAATAATAATATAGATATAATATAAAAAGGTGGATAAATATATAAAGAGAAAGGAGCAGACAATTCATATTTATCTAAATAAAAAATCTTTATACATAATCAATAATGATAATATCGATGGATCATTGAATAGATTGTGGAGATGATAATTTTTATTTGAATTTTTTATCGGACAATATTTATATCTATGTAGTTAATATGAATAACGGTGAATTTTTTATCGTATGTATTAGCTCTATTATATTTTTATCAGGAGAGATAATTAGCGGCTTGAAATATTTTACAATAGAATTTTGTTCGTTGAATAGACTGGTAATAGCTTGAATCAATCACGCTCTCATGTACTTTACCAACTTCTCTGTTGCACATTGGCATATATGTATCTGAAATGTCCCTGATAGTTGTAAATCAACACTCTGTGTCTCTTGTATTGGCTCGACCATCCCCTCTAATGTGAGGGATCCCTCAGCAATTAGGCATTAAAGCGGATCGCGCGAGATATTGCGAATGTGTATTATACTCACAGTGTTGGGGAGGATTTCACGATGACGTACATTAGCCAGATGCGTTACGCTTGCGTTCATGGTAATAATTTAATCCCTTGTGCAATAGTGAGAGTAAAACAGAGAACAGCGTGTCGGATAATTATATCTGGGGGATGATGAAATAATATTCTGTCAGAGAGTAATAATTTTTTTTTTTATTGATACATCACACGATGATTTATTTATTTATTTGTATACTGAAATTGATAGATTTTATGTATAAATATATAATATATATTTTATTAAATTATTATACAATTTATTTATTTTTTTATTAAAATTCCAAGTGATAAAAAAATATAAATAAAATAAGATTCATTCGGAAATGAAAATTATATAGTAATGATTAAATGTGTTTGGGAAAATTGACACGCGACTAAAGTAAAGATATTTCTATATGTATATATAATATATATATAGTTCATAGAGTATATAGATGGTGTTAGAGCCGATGATCCGTGAGTTTTACGTAAATTGAATTGCAGACGAAGCCATTTTCCAAGAGTAAGAAAAAACGTACGAAGGAGAAATGGAGAATGACGATCACATGAGCCGCGCGTGCGGTGGGTTGTGAGGGGTGAACAAGTTTACTTCTCGCGTGCCACACGAGGCTGCGAACGAGTAGAGATTTCGAATTCTTAGAGGATTCAAGCATAACTTGCCATCTTGAATGAAGGGAGTGGGAATGAGATGGCGAGAGAGAGCTAGGGGGAATCGGTGAGAATAGATATGAGAGGGTGGGATAATGTGAAAAGCTGGTGGTAGAAGAAGTACATGAATGTATGTATAGATAGATATATGTGTATATATGGCATATACTTAGATGTGGTAAAGGTTGTGTATAGTCATGGAGTTGTAAAGATATTTTTCACACGAGGTAAAAAGAGCTGTGATCGATCGCAATCGTCAAGGTTTCGCAAAGCAATTCAATCCTCAACATCCCAAATATAATTTCAATACTTTTCTCAGAACACGCACGAACATGAGAATTTCATGTCTTGTTATTTATTTCCCACAGTGGAAAGTATGAGGTATTTTTGCAAAGGGGAAAAACCGTTTTTCTTGACAACAAATAAGTATAATGATTCAATCTTGTTTGTAAAGAAATGAATACATCTTGAGGAAGAATGAAAAGAATGAGAAATGAAATAATTCCTTTAGATGAATGAATGAATGAATAAGAAAATTTGCAAAGGAATTGTATGATTAATTCATTAAAAAAAAAAATATAGACATTAGGGAATTCTTTGTATTTAAGTACGAAAAAATTTTCACGAATTATTCAATGTACAAATCTACACTTGAATGCTTTTGAGCACGCGCTGGTGATGTCCAGAGAGTTTTTGATGATATTCTTTGATGTACCTCGAGTAGTATATAAACCAGAAGATGTCTGAAAAACCAGAGGAACTTTGTGAAAAATTGTGAAAGGATAAAGAAAGATATATGACGAAATGTGGAAGAAGAAGCGAAAAATAAAAATATACGAGAAGAAAAAAAAATTCGTCGGCGTCAACGGTCCGTAACGGAAGCAAAGGCGAGAAAAGTATATATGGATGATCGATTTCTGATATTTCACGTGAATGATCACGATCATTCACGGCTCAATACCTATATATACATCATTCCCCTATTTTATAAAATATAAAAGATATAAGAACTATGAACATCGCTTTAAAACTCCTTTGTTCAAATTTGTTTAAGAAGTAATAATAGTTTCACCCGAAAATCATCTATAAATTATTTTTACTTCTCCATTCACTTCTTCAAATTCATTACCTCCCATATTAAAAATAAAATATAATCAAAGAATAAAATCTTCAATAATAAATCAACAAAAAAATCTCATAAATTGTCTCAATAAAAAAATTCTTGAAATTACCTATTAACTCAATACTTATCCCTAATGTTTGATAATTGATTTCAATGACAAAAGAACAATTCACTCCGCATACATATATACCTACACACGTATATATACATACAATTATACATAGCTATATGTATAAGAGTGTCCAACATTCGCTTGAGCACACTCTTGTGAAGTGTGCTCACTCGACGAGCCACGATGATCGTCAGGGACTCTTTATTTTTTTTTCTCTTTCATTGAAACCATACATATATATTACTCTCACTTTCTATGTTATACATTTGTATCTGTATACATATTCCTATATAAATACTCCTATCGTACACATTCAGGTTGTATTGCGTCCTGCACTGTTACTCCCGTAAATCGAAGTAGACGTTACCATAAATCACGAGGTAATTTGTCTCTCGTCTTTCCGGTTAAGTCTCGTAACTATTTCTGACATTCTTCGTATTATTTATATATTTTTCTCCCCAACTCTTTTCATCTATTATACTCACTCTTTATACTCCGTATATTTAATAAGGAATATAATAATAATATTACCTGAAATAACAACGAGAATAGACAAATGGGGCGCGAGATTTAGCACTGTAAAGTATGTGCATTAAAGTCAATGATCGCTCGGACGATCGCCTCTGCATACAGAGTACACGCTCTTATGAAGATAATCATCGTTGTTTGATAAATGATGTGCAGTCAATTGCTTGGAAATTTATATGTATATATATATATTCATGTTAGAATTTTTTTATTTTATATTTTATTGATAAATTATTCATGAAAAATATTTTTAACATCGTAAATTGAATTATAATGTTATAATGCTTTGGATTATTTTAGTTATTTAATTTTTTTATTAATAGTGGAGTATTATAGCTAATGGTTAATATAAAGTTTCTCTTGTAATGAGAAAAAAAAAGGATTATTACGTAATTTTAGACGGTGATTTCATCTCAAAATATATTACGTGCAATTTATTAAATAGGTCCACTTACATTGCCATAAGTTTTTTCTACCAAACAATGGTCACTTGTCTTTATTTATTTAGTTTGTAATAAATATTGTACATTTATAATTATATCTAACGATGATTATACGTATATGTACATACATATTGTTTATGAAACAATTTAAAAATAATACACTCTTATATATGTAGATATTGAGTAATATCCATTGAGAACTTTCACATATTCAAGATCACGAAAATGTCTGAAGATACATCCCATGCTCCTGTGCTGCGGTAAATATTATAAATATATTTATTTATATTTATATTAAGTTGTTGATAAATTATGTAATGAAATTATTATTTAATAATTTCCGTCTTTGAATTATTTACGACAGTGCACTTAAACATTTTGAGAAAATCCTTCGGTGGAAAACAATGAAATGTTTTAATCTCTTATCAATCTGCATAATTCATTATACTTCAGTGTGGCCATGGCTGAATTCTATTTTACGTACATATTGTTTTCTTTATAATAATACTTTGTTAATCTCAACACTTGAACAATGAGCTAGAATTAAAAATGAATAAAATTTCACAGTCAATAATTATTGCATTGTAGGTTAATTTTATATCATATTGATTATAAAAATTCATTTCGGAGAAATATTAAATATCAGGAAATAAAATATGAGTATTATAATATAATGGGAGGCGAAAAAAATTTTTTTTCGCTGAGAAGTACAGGTGATTTATGCGAGGAAATGAAATTACAAAAAAGAAAAAATAAAGAGAGAAGAAGAAATTGAGTAGGGGAGACGAGATTCACACAACTATCACGTGTGGCCTGGTGGTCAATCGGTGAAAGGCCAAACTGCGCCTGCGGTCTTCCCGCTTTGCAAAACTCGTTGCATATTTTTTTTTTTTTTTTTCATTATGACAAAATGAATTTAGAGTACGATGATCACAATAAAGTGTTACAGGGGAACCAATTATAGATATAATCTCAACTGAAGAAATGAAGTAAAAAATAAATATGATAAAAAATTGTGGAAGTCCAGAGAGAAAATAAGAATTTTAATTTTTTAAATATTAAAAATTCACTTGTAAAAAAAAATAAATATGAACATGATTCTCAAGACAATGGCAGTAATAAGTATTACATGATTAAATTAATAAAAAAATTATTATATACCTAGTATATAAATATTATAAATAATAAATCGGTGTAAGGTTAGAGAAATAAAAATGGTATAAAATCAAGTGAACGAGATATATTCTAAAGTAATTTTGAACTGAACCTTGTGATGTAAAATGGGCGGGGATGTGGCAAAGTGAGACTGAGAGTATATAAGAAGTCAGTGATCATGCCGAGGAGCATCATATACACGTCAACATGAAGGTACGTAACATATATACGAACAAGAAGAGTTTAATTAATCTGTACAAGTGAAATACAAAACATAATTAAATGGAATTAATTTTTATATATTCATAACAAAAGTTTCGTAATATACTTTTGTTTGTATTTCAGGTACTCTGCATTGTTCTCGTATTTGCATTTGCATCAACTGCTTATGGTGAGTAAACAAATAATATAAATAAAATTTAATTATAATTTATAAACATCGCTCTATAAATTTATCAATGACTTTAAAGAGTATACAAATATTTATGAATTAAATCTTTTGATTTCTTTTTTTTTCTATTCAGCCGGCTTCATCAAGAGCGGATGGTCAGGCGGTGGTGGAGGATGGAATTATGGAGGAGGTGGATGGAATAGTGGTTGGGGCAGTGGCAGTGGTGGAAAAATTGTTAAAGTTCGTAAATAATTCAACTGATTATTAATTAATTTTCTCTTTATTTTTTTTTCGTTTTTAATTATATTTTAGAACGATTTGAATATTATGATTTAATTTAATTTATTAAAGGTGATAACTGTGAGTGGTGGAGGTTGGCCAAGTAGTGGATACTCCAGTGGATGGGATTCAGAATGGCCTAGCAGTGGTTGGTCATATGGTGGAGGTTACAGTAGTGGATGGAAACCAAGTGGATGGTCCAGCGGTGGAAGTGGTATGTTAATTAAACAGAACGTCAAATTACATAGAGATTGATGAGAAAATGATTGAATACATGATAATATATTATTTGTTTCATATTTAAATATCATAATATTGATAATTAATAATTTGGTTAAATTAATTTGTGTATTTTCCCTTTTAGGTTGGTGGTAATTATTGTATACTTAAATAATTGGACAATTGGACATTTGATGACAAAAGCGTTAACGCTGTTCATTGAGTTTATTCAATTATATATAAATATTTTTTTAAAGTATATAAATAAATATTTACCCAATGATTTAACTATCAATAATAATTCATACATGTCACACGAGATTATTTTTTTATAATTATATTTGATGCAAAATAAAAAAATTTTTGATATCCACAATCGAGAGTAATAATTATATATTTATATTTTATCAAATTTTATTATGGTTTTCATTATTTGAATATTCTTAACAAATAAATGTGTATTAAATTGCATTCATTTAAATGAAAGGTGATGAGTAATTATAGGTTGAAAATAGAGAGGAAAATGAGGGAAAATAAAATTCATCAGCGGATGTAACCGTAGTTCCGGTGATTCAAAACTTCGTCGACATTGCGCGGACAAACGAGAATGACTTCCGGTGACATTCAATTGTCCTTCGTCCTCACATACTAAGTAATACATACACGTATAAATTATTTACACAACTCAAGAGTGTATAATGTTGGATTAGGAAAATAGATCAAGTCTCCAAAGGGAGAGTAAAAAATTATCAAAGAGACCGAAGTTACAAAATAATTAAGTAAATTTAAAAACAAGAATAAACCAACAATTTTAACCGTCTGTGTGAGTGTTACGTCAATTGATTTTCCAGACGAGGACTTTGTAATTATCAAACGACATTAATCGATGTTGAGAGTTATAAATGACGCGTCGCTCCAGCCACACAATACATAACTACAACGTTTGCAATATACACACACACACATATAATAAGTTGCACCACAAAAAATGTCAGAGCATTCTGTCAAGTCAATTAAAGCCAACAAAATTTATTTAGTCATGGTAAAATGTTTGTGTATCATATTGAATTATTATGAAAAATTATTTCATGGTAAAATACTGCAATCATTAATGCAGAATTATTGCTACAATTTTTTTTTTATTTTTTTATTAATTACCCAGCGCTTTTGATGTGACATTTATATATGTATATACACACGATGGTTTATTCTGAGTATTGAATAACATTGAGAGATGGTATATTGATACGGGAATTGGATGTACATGTATATATAAAATTCCTGTTAGGAATATTCGATTCCATCATCACTTTGTCGATTTTATTTTAACGGTATCGTTTCAATTATTTTTTTCTCTTCTCTTTTTTATTTTTATTAATATTATTATTATATTTTTTTTTTGATACACTATTCATGTAACGTGCACGAGTTGAGAGAAAATTCTACAAGCGACTCCAAAGCTAATTGGGTCCTTCAGATATGCGCTTCGGGAAATATGGAAAGTCCTTTTCCACGCGCATCACTAACTGTGTAAGTTTATGTACAGATATATGTATACATTTGTACGTATTATATGTATAGATATATGTATGTGTATTTATAAATATATACACACAGCTGTCGACGTATACCAACAAATTGCCAGAGAGTTTATTCGTATATAAAAGCTGTGCTTGGAGTAAGCTGATGGTGATCGAGTAATTTTGTAGTTTTAAACTTTTTATATTTGTATAAGGTAAAATAAATGTTAATGAAATGAAATAAAAATATATATTTGTAAGAATTGATAATGAAAAATTATAAATTTGATTTATAATTTTATTGTATACTTACTTTTTAATTTGATGGAGTACAAAAAAATTATTAACGATAATTAATAATATTGAAGTGCTTGTGAAAATACAAAAGACTGAAGAACGAGAATTAAAGAAAAATATTCAATGACGAATTGATGAATGCAACCACTTTTACAATTTTAATTCATCCAAACTACCCTTTTATATTGCTTGTAGACCTCTTGGCTGTTCTCCCGTCCTCTATATTCATAATCCTTTGCTGTATTGTTCTCCTCAATTGCGATATAATAGCGAGAATGGGTAGATCAAACAAAACAGAAACCAATATAACTATACTATTTTTATTTCAATTTTTTCTTTTATGAGATTTGGATTAATTAGTACGATTAACTGCACAATATGAATTAATGTTTAATATACAGATATGAAATAATATTTGATAAAAGTAATATAAATATTTTCGTTTTATACAAAGAATTTATATCATATAATAATATACATCATAAATATAAAAAAAATACATTTTATCGACTATAAAAAAAGTAATAATAATTTTCCCATTGAACTTGTATTTTTTTTTTTTTTTAATATAATTATTAATGTACAGCTTTTTTAAAGTTTCAATAATAATTATGTTCTACTGAGCTTTATAACAATTTTACAATTTTAATAACTGTTCAAAGTAAACCAATAAAATATCACATGAAATCTATAAACTTTATTTACCTTCAATTCATAAGTTTACACAAATAAAAAATTTTCATTGACTCTCCCAACTTTATTATTATAAATAATTAAATAATCACCATGCTACGACTCTGATATTTCATCTAAAAATTCTGTTTAACTAATCACAAAAAGAAAACAAAATACTCAACTCTATTTCTCAATAAACATTAATATAAAACTCTCGAAAACTATGACAGTCGATGTGGTCTACAGCTGGTGATACTGTACTTAATATTTCAATTATGATTCGGACAGACGTTGACACGTGTGGCCCATGACATTATAGTTCCGGTATCATCAAATTCATCTGTCCATGATCCTCCCTCACTTCCTCTTCACAACATTCCAATTCTCTACATTTCCCTCCACACAACATTCGAACGTTTATCGTTGGCAATTCTATTTCAGTTAACGACCATCGATGACGATGAACAATTAAATTAGCACGGATTACCAAGTGTGTGTGGTCGCATGCGCAAAAACGTTCATTAAACAACACACGTGAATGGAGTATACAGTTGGGCGCGTGGCAATTTACAAAGTTATACATAACATATACAGATGTATACGAAATAAATAACATAAATGAGTCTGGAAATTGTATATAGGTACAACGAATAAATGTAGAAAAGAGAATGGCAATCAGAGCTGTGATAGTGGGTGGACATCACAGGGTGCACGAAGGGTTGTTTGCAATTCACGTTGGTGAATTTATAAATATATTATATATGTAAGTATATATATACATATTTATATATAAATGTGTATGTATTTTTTTTACTTATATGCGAGAAATTACAAATTTTATTGTATATTAAAATGGTAAAATATATATGGATATTTAAATATAATAAAATGGTTAATTAATAATTAATAATAATATAATTAATTGTTAATTGAGTAATAATATAATTATAAATATATACCTATTTATTTATTTATTTTTAGTATAAATATTAAATACACCATTTTATTTATTTTATTTATTGATTTATTTTTAATATATTTATTTATTTTTTTTTTATAATTATTAATCTTTAGTATTATTATTTATTTATTTTTAGTGTAAATATTAAATACAAAATTTTATTTATTTTATTTATTCATTTATTTTTATTATGAATATTAAATGCAATATTTTATTTATTTTTATTTATTCATTTATTTATAGTACATTTAATTATTTTTTTTTATAATTATTTATCTTTAGTATAATTATTTATTTTTTTTTATAATTATTTATTTTTATTATAATTATTTATTTTATTTTAACATAAATATTAAATACA
>JAQQBR010000002.1:6160809-6174488 GCA_030347285.1 Microctonus hyperodae
TTAATTTCTTCAATGTTAATCAAACAAATCCTCACTCAATTATTCACTAATATTTATCCATACACCAAAGTAATTATCACAAAAATAAATAAATCCACTCGTGAATAAAAAAAAAACAAAAAGAATAAAAAAATAAACAAATAAATACACAATGTAAAATCATAAAGCAATAATGGATATGATCACTTGCAAACGCACACGCTATTCAAACCTCACACATACTCCTCAACACGTACATACACACATACACATTAATATAAACACAACCGCAAATGCGACACGCTGTACATCAGAGAATATCGATTTAATCCACGCAAGTGATGAGGAAAGCTTTCACCAAATCGACTCAATAAATCAGAGATATCACCATTCCCATTACCTACTCGCACATCATCCGTATATTCTAATCACACATTCAATCTACAATCGCATTAAACTAAACGTCATATCTACTTAAATATATCTAATTAAAATTCTCAAAAATAATTTACAACAGAATATTTCACTCAAATTCAAACATCAAAATCTCTAAAATTAAATTACTTAAACGACTCAACTATTCACATTACTACGTACATAACACTTTCATATACATACATGTATATATTTTACATAGTTCATGACATATATATACATGCATATGTAACAAACTATCTAATATTCACCTAATAATATATAAAACGATATCGCTTTCACACCCTCGCTGTAAATACTCACCTCAACCCCTTTATTTATTTCCCTATCTCTACTGTTATGTACAGATATTGCTATGTATATATCTGTATATGTTTATATGTATATTGTTCATTGCATCGTGTTCTATTATACGTAGATATATGTATACTTGAGTGATGTGAAGCCACTATTGCGAGGCGACAAAAGGCAATCGAGGCCAATGGGCTACTGGCACGTACACTAGCCGTTTGATTGACGCTTGAAGGGTGTGTAGTATTTTGTATATATGTATAATGCACATCGCATTGATTGCGGGTATTGTTCATGAATGTAGATATATGTATATGTATATATATATCCGACTATCGCCCATACACTATCTGTATACACGTACAGGCGTGCTCTTTAACCTCACTCATCTCGTAGAGATACTGCTGCGAAACTAAAAATGAAACGGAATTTTTTTTTTATTTATACTGGATTTTTTTTTTCAATCGTTTAAATGATATCGAGATACTGTTGGGTTGATGTTTGTGAAGAGTGATTGATTGATGATATTTATTATACTTTGGTATTAGCCATGAGGCAGGAATATAAAAATAGTAGTGTATGATAATTTTTAAGAAAATGTTTAAATAAAGTTATGAAGATAATAGTGGAACTAAATTATGAAAGAAAATATTTATGAGAAATGGGTGAGTTAGGAAGATTAAATAGGTTTTATTAATATTATTTGTTTATTTTTTTTAATTTGGAAAAAGGAAGGAGAGTTAAATTCAGGAGAAATGAAACCGTATTGTAGATATAAAAATTTTTTTATATTATATATGTGTGTTTATATATAAGTCTTCCATTTTTCAGACAATCTAAAAAGCCCCTGTGAACTTTCGTCAACATGAAAGCCCAAAGTCTCAACGCTTTTACTTCTATCGTCGACTACAAATTTCACTCTCTAGTCGCTTTATATTCTTCCTACATTCATCTTTCTTTTTTCCTGTGCCACGCATATATATCTTTCAAGCTAAGTATATATGTGTGGATGTATATGTATTTATTTATGTATATATGTATAAGTGTAGAGTGACACTGATGTGTTGTCTCCACGTGGACACCGGACATAAAGCTCGTGCGAGAACGATCTCTCATATTTTGCCTTAGGCGTAAAGTGCTTAATGTCCCCTTTACTCTACAGACAAACGTTAATGTGCGTCTCGTGTCTCTTCTTACTTCCCTCTATCATCCACTCAGGCTCTGATACCGGCGTCGCTTCTGTATTGTATATCATGATGGAAGAAAGGATGAATTCATGTTACCGTGTCGTTAATTTATTCATGAAAAACTCGCGCGATGCAGCAAAAATATATCGCGTTATATATTTATAAACTTGTATTAAAAATTCAACAATCACGGGAAAGGATAAAGAAGAAAGTGTTTTTTTTTTTTTTCAATTTTTTTGTTTTATATTCTTTTTGTTGTTGAAAGTTATTTTGTATGTCGAGAATGACATGAATGACTCGAGGGAAATCACAGAGTATATCCGTGAAAAATAAGATCATATATAATAATGCGAAGGATATAAAAATTGAAATAGTTTTCTATATTACACCAAACAATAGTGAAAATTAAAAATATTTATCTCACCAGTTTTAAACTAAACTTTTCATGTCATTTTTTTTTTATTTTCACTCACTATTGTAAATTAGCTTTACAATATGACTTTTAGATTCTTCTTGTTGCCGAACAAAATTCGACCAACCTCAAAATTTTTTTCTTCACTTTTAAATTCATTTTTTTTTTCTGCTTTTTTTCTGTTCATTCCCATGATCCTCTCATGCAACTTTCGTGACAACTTCCTCCATATAAAAGATAGATATAGAGTCCAAAACTTTTTGTCAACTCCATGAGGTCAACATTCAACTTTCTACTGTCCTCATTTTCTCTTGTTCATTTTTCAAAAGGAACAAAATATATATCGCCATGATGCGCTTGAGAAATTGGTCATTCACCATACCTACATACATATCTGCATATGTATATATTTATCTATGTATAGACTTCTGCCATGAACCAGTACAGTTTACAAAATATTCCAAAGCATGTACCATCCCTTGTTCACTAAACGATTCCCATTTATATCTATATATGTATATATATATAAATGTACAAACTCGCTGTTGGTTTCTCAATCTCTTTCTCTTTTTCACCCTCAACTAAACTACTTTCTCAACTTGTTGCCTTTACCACCCGCAACCTGCAGTTATACCAACTGTGTCCTGGCCAGTTGTTGGTATATGTCAACGCGTTTATACATGTATATACACTTTATAACCGTGTACCACTCGCTTTCACGCTGTATCGTCATTTGAAAGCATTGTATTCGACGATAAAGTTAGGAGTTTCGACCTTTGGTTACGATATAGAATCCCAAACGATTTCTGAACTAAATCTTATCTCAAAGTTAAATGTTATATGTGAATTTGTCGCGTTTCTACTTGTCATTTATTAAAAATATTCTTACACGTCACTCTTTCTGTTTGATTTATTTATTTGTCAGTGGAAAATTTTTGTTTAAATGTTTATGGAAAATTTATGTCGGTTGTTTTTCACACAAATTTTTTATCAAATTTTAAAATGGATTTTATTTTATGTTGAATAAATTTATTTCAATATATTTTGTGTTCAATTAAATCATATTAATATTCTCTTGCTTTAATATAAATATTAAGTAAATAAAATAAATAATATTAAGTAATATAATTAATAATATTAAGGATAAAAAATAGTGTAAAAAAAAATTTTTAATACAAATTATAAAAAAACTTTTATATTTATTTTTTAAAATATATTTTTAAATACACCATGTTTTTTTATTCAATTAACATTTTGAATATATTAAAAATTAATTACATGTCTGCTTTATTTTTATAAAATATTACATATTGATAATACTTACCCTTATGCATGAAAACAATAAAAAAAAAATATGACAAACAATAATAAAGTATAATAAAATAAAAAAATAATTTTAATACAGATATGTATATAAATATATATATTAGTTAAATATTAAAGAGAATTATGATAAGCTGTGAAATACTCATTGGTGCGATCGATTGAGAGGTTGCCTTCGTCTCAAGACCGCCTCAAGTTGAGAGGGTGAATATTTTACGCTTCAAGTGTTTCTACATAATATAAGAAGCTCTGAAGATTATAGACATTATGTCTAAGATGTCTCAGTGAATATATACATATACTAATAAATATTAAAACTTTAATAAAATATCTTATACATATAAGAATTATTCACAAGTTTACATACGCACTTAAATTTTATACAAAAGAAAAAATGTGAATTTTCATTCAATAAAATTTTTTATACTGCAAACAAACCATTCCATTAGTCTCGAGTGTTACTTGATATAATGATTGAATTGAAATTGATATATAATAACGAGAACGAAAGAATTCTCTAATGGTTTCGTAGCAAACAATAGAGAATAAAAAAAAAATCATATGTCAGAAGTGGATATATACGATAACAATATAAAATATAAAAAGGAAAAGAAAAGAAGTGAAGGAAGAAATAGTTGATGGAGTGTACATAACAATATTGTTCTCTGATATGTACGTACATATGTATATATGTATGTGCATCATCAATATATATACTGTCTTTCTTCACAATTGAACGTGAAAAAATTCGCCAGCTCAACAATATATATCGATGTTATACAATTTAATATATAATTGATCTGACAACTCGATCGTCCTTTTCAACACATTACTAGGCAGACACACACACACACACATGTTTATTTGCTTATATATGTTGGTATAAAAATACATATAGATATTCGGTGGCGGAAATCTGTGAATTCAATCGTTCAACGTCAACGCCTTCCACTTTTCAATCGACCCAGTTTGTTTCACCTATCAAATATATATTTTTTCTCATCGCTTTTCACTGTCTCTATTTTCCTCATCGTTCTTTACGATTTTCTGAACCAGAAATGTTGCTGCTAGGCGTATGTGATTTCAGTATTCTCTTTTTTATTATTTTTTTTTTTTATTCTTTTATTCACGCCACAATGATATAGAATGAAAATCCTGTTGAAATTTATACAATTCAATATGGCACTTTAGTGTCACGTCATGGAAGGAAAAGAATTATATTTTAATATCAAATTACGTACATTGAATGGTTTTATTTTGTTGAAAGTATTTTAATTTTAATAATATGTACTGCTTTGGTGGAATTTAATTTAATAGAATAAATATATGTATAAAATTATTAACTTATTTGGCGATAGTGTTAATAATTAATACAAATTCGCCAGTTAGTACAAACAGAATTGATTAGTGGAATTATTGAAGCGTTCATATTAATTCGGATTTATTACGCACTGTATGTATTATATATGTATATACATATAATCTATGTATACATACATATTTCCGTCGTCATGTATCTAAGCTGAAAAAGATTAAAGAACAGACAGCACAGATATGAAAATCCGAATATTAAAGCAAGAATAAATTTTTTTTTTTTTACTTTTATTTTATTTTACAATTCCAATAAAAATATTTTAGTACAAAAAAATAGTGCTATTTTCTCACGCACGAAGAAACGTAGACATTTCGCTTACAAAATTTTATTCAAATGTATAAATACATGTATGTAAATTTAGAAATGTGTGTATTGATGAGAAATATTTAACAGTAACAATCTTGTGCAAACGAGAATTTATCTATATCTCTCGTTTGAAAATCGTAAAATAAATTCATCCAACGTTATCGTGAATTTACATTCCCATTATATGTATATGTATATAAAAAGAAGATATTTTATCATAGTAGAGCCATCAACTCAAAGTAAAGCTCTGTCTATATGTATACGTAGAAAATCTTTGAAAAATTGGGGAAATAGTTTCACGAACATTCACCCATATATATGCATATAATACATAGGTATATATGTATATATTATCTATAGGTATATACAGGTAATTTGAAAAGTCACGAGTTAGATATATATATATGTATATATAGATGTATATGTATATATGAAACATGAGAGGATGAAAATAAAGATGAAAAATTTTCTTGGTGAAAAATGAGGAATGTGCACCGTTTGAATCTATTTTTACATTCGCATTCTTGCTGACTCAAGCAAAATAGAATCAGTATACCATTTATAAAGAAAAAAAAACTATATATATGTATATATTTATATATAGTATGAAAGAAAAATGATGGTATGACAATGTTAAATTGACAAAGGAATTTTTCTCTCAAGAATTTTACTCCAACAATTCTCATTTATATTAGCGTTGGAATTCACTGCAAATATCACAGGGTTTCATTGATTTTATTATAATTATATATTAAATTAAAAATAAATATTCAAATATATGCATGAAAATATTCATAAAAAATTCGATATAAATATAAAAATAAAATTAACTATTCTTTATTTTCACAATCGTTTTCTTTTTCTCAATGATTTACTTCATTAAAACTATATAACAAATGAAATATTTAATTGAATTTTTTTTCTAATGGTTCAAGGCGCAGCTGCGGTGGTCTCCTCGTCAGTTGGTCATGGCTTTGATGCTCATCTACGTGGGCCAAGTTTTCTCATTGAGCCACCATCAAGGGTGGAGTTCTCGAATTCAAGCGGCGCTTGGCTGGACTGCGCTGCATCCGGTAGTCCAGCACCCAACATTGACTGGTCAACCGCGGATGGACTTCCGGCTGGTGATGTGCCGGGTGTTAGGAGGGTTCTTCGGAATGGCACACTGGTACTCCTTCCGTTTCAGGCGGCGGCATTTCGACAAGATGTTCATAGTGCCGCGTACAGATGTGTTGCAAGCAATTCAGTTGGTCGTGTACTCAGTCGCGATGTACAAGTTCGTGCCAGTAAGTTTTTAATAAAATTTCTTTTTATATCATTAAATATTTTATAACATTATAATCATATTATTTATTGTTCTATATCACTCATAATAATATTTTAATCGTTATATTATAATTATTTAAATTATAGAAAGATAATCAAAGTCAAGTAAAAAAATTTGAGAATTAAATGTAAACACTTTTTATTAAGAAAAATATAATTGTTTGAATTGTATAAATATTTTTGAGGGTTTTAATTAAATATTATCTGCTCTTTAGATAATATTTTGCGTATCGGAGTATCTATATTGCCATTGATTTATTTATAAACTGACTGTTATGTTAAAGAAAAAATTATAATTCAAATGCAAATCCACGAGAGCCACAACGCTTGGTACAAGCACTTTTAGGATTACCAACCACGTTCAACCTAACCCCATAAACTATATACACAGACCACCACAAAATGTCTCCCTTCTCACCTCGTCCTCTAAAAGTGTGATCGTTAATTAAAACTTTACGTTATACTTTAATCTCAATCCTCAAAACATTTTCATATATAATGATCATTAAATATTATACGAGAGAAATTTCGTTTATTGTTTCATAAAATATTATTGTGAATATGTTGTTTTGGTTAATGATGATAATTAATATAAGAAATTATTTTGATTCGTGTATATTTATTTATAATATGTAATATATATGGAAGTAACTAAATTATTTATACACTTGCCATTGATGAATTGTGTAAGGGTCGTTGGATTTTGCTGTATCTCTTCGTGGTTAATCCAATAAGACACACTTGAATACACTTTTCACTTTCACTCACAGCATCAAGGAATAATTTGATTGACAGTTTATTCGATAGACTGCACTATATGATTACCCTTGTCATGAGAGAATTATTTGCATAGTTTAAATATAGGAAATTAAGGAAATATTTTCAAAATTTATCGAAAATTATTATTTCATTTTTAATTAATTTCGCAGTATTTTATTATTTGTTTGGTTTTGCATTGGAATAGAAAAACTAAATGAATGTTACGTACACAGCTGGTAACACGCTACAATGGTTTGAACACGCTTTTTTTTTTCTATGAAAAAAACAAAACATTTCCCACAACAATAAACCCCAAACTGCTATAGAGAATTTTTTTTTTTTTTTTTTTATAAAACCACATGAGATTATATATTTTACTGAATTTATTCATACATAGTTTTATCACACGACAATACAATATACGGAAAAATTTTGAATTCAATGCAAATATGTGTTTTATTGACTACAGAGAAAAATTATTAATATCTAAAAATAAAAATAATAAATAGAATAAAAAAAAAATGATTAAATAAATCTTTACTACAAAGGCAAATTTGAAACGACGCGAATAATTTTTATAACTCATATAATTACTTATTATATATGTAATTAATGTTTCAAAATGTTTTGAAATTTTTAATAATATAAAATTGTTTTTTGTTGAAAAAAAAAAAAAAGTATTAGTATTAATTTTCATCGGGAGGCTCTCATTAGTTGTGAATTAATTTTATGTACATCAAAGCTTCTTTGAAACTTTTACATAGAGAAATATCGTTGTGAAAAAAAATTCAACGTCGAGAAAAAAATGCATAATGCAAGTTGACGTCGAGCTGTTCTCGTTATGTGTTCTCTCGTCGCATTACACTTCAGTGCGTTGGTGATACCGACGTCGCGACGCTCAGATACCAAACTTAATTCACAGGACGTCGAGCAAACTGTCATTGACTCAAACATCGTATTAAATAAAAATTTTATCGTCATATTAAACTAAATTTATTTTAAAAGTAATGGAAAAAAAAAAGAAGTATTATGTTATTTTATTTTTATATTTTATAGATGAATAAAAAATATAAAAATATAATATTAAATATGTCAAATAATATTGGAATATAATTTTTTAATTTAATTTCAGTTGTGACCCAAGCGTACAATGTGGAGGTGGAAGTTATTGAGGGTGTTTCAAGAGGCTGCACAGCGATTCTTAAATGCGTTGTACCCAGTCACGTGAAGGATCTTGTGCGTGTAGTGTCTTGGCTACAGGAACCAACATTCCACATATATCCATCGTTACAAGGAGGTGAGCATCACGCAAACAAGCGCATAATGATGACGACATCATCGTTGACAAGACGAAGAGACTTATAATCGTTTGACGCGACGCAATCTTAAATTAAAGTTAAGAACAAAAAAAAAAGAAAGGGGTGAAGACACAATAAAAGTGCACGACCATGTAATTTCCTCTTTTTTTTTTCTTACCATTTTATCTTACCATGAAATAAAACGCTGACGATTCTCATCATCGTCATCATTTCTACTCGCGAGTATTCTCAATAATTTTTATCAGGATATTTTCAACAGGGAAAATCTGTTACTAAAGAATTACAGTTCCCTGAGGAAGAAAAAACATAGAAAAGACGGAGAAATATAATAATAAATGAAATTCCATTGTAAAAGTACACATAGAAAAGGATGAATGAGGATGGAAAGACTCTAACAATTTAAAGTGACAAAAAAAAAAAAAAAAGCTCCGGAAAAACCGGACAAAAAGAATGTATGAAAAATCCATTGCACTATATGACGCCACCCGTTGGTTGGTAGCAATATAAAATATCAAATACAGAGAAAATGCGTCGTGGTATACGCAATAAAAAAAAAGAAATATATACCCAACACATATACATTCAGTTATATAAATATAAAAAATGAAAAATGTGCAAAGAGGAAATTGCCATTGTCGGAGAAAATGTCAGCGTATTATACTCGAATACCATTGCTCATTGCAACAATAATTTTATATCACTCTCCCTCCAATTTTTTTTTACCTTTGCACAAATTGAAAGTCAACTGCTTACGCTCTATAAATTTATTATAGATATGTACTTTTTTCATCCGCACTAAATTCAATAACGCCATTAATTTTTAATTCTTTTCTTGTAAAATCAAAATTCCAACGGTTGGATATTTAAAATATGTAACTGAACTTGATATTTATATTAGACACACAAATATAAAACCAAATGTGTGTGTCTGAGTGTATATAGTTATACCGATCGATAGCATCGAATCACGTGGGTGCAACGTTCTCTCTTGTGATAGTTCTCTATATCTGGTGTGGTTTGAAGATCGATTCGTAACTCACCTCGACATTTCTCTCTCCTCTTGCTATTTATATCTATCCTTTTCTATTCTGCGTTTCTAGGAAGTTCCATTCCTCTTCTCAATGCTCGTCCATTGCATTCAACAGACATGGCTTTGAGGATTCGCGCTTACGATAAGGCGAGCCAGAGGGATTAAGTCCTGAGAGGTAAAACCATGAAAGCCATTTCCAGCGAGTGCTCGATAGCTATAAGAGCAAGCGAGGAAATGACAGAATGAGAAAACTAGACAGAAACAGAAACGAAACGAGATAAAATTTCATAGCTTTAAACAAAGTGCAGGTGAAAATATAAAACATGTGCGTGATTTTAATGCTTGTTAAAGTGATTTAATTTGATTATTCATCTGCAAATAATCTCATATGCATTAATTTATGATATTTCTATTATTAAATTTCTGTAGAATATCAAGGATTTTATCAGTATCAAATATCATTATTCATTTAGCAATAAATTCGATAAATTAATCTCTTGTGTGTTATTAATATATTTTTAAATATACTTTCGTTAATTTGATAAATATCAGAGTGTTAATAGATAAAATTTTCTACTGTCACAAGTTTAGTTTCCAATTTTTTCTCATGTTTAAGGGCTTTTTTTGAGAAAATTTATTCCAGTGATAGCAAACTAAAGTGAAGTCGTTTCACGGAATTCTTGAAACTTTACAGAAGATAGAAGACAGGTTGAAGTTGTCGGTAAATGCACTCGGTACAGAGACGAAGCTTGCTGAGCTTCTGAAAGATGCACAAGTTTAATGGTGAATAGAAATGGAAAATGTTAAGGGTTGGTAGAAGGAAGAGAAGCATTAAAAGTAGTTCGTGCCTGAATACGTAGACCGTTGTCGACGTGGTCGACTCTGTGTAGCCATTTAGGATAACTACTAACCGCTTCGTGCTTTCGCTTATCTTATTGGAATAGGGCTTTTGGTTTCCCCCTCGATATCTTTAACTGTCACCTATATATACACACGTGGAAAACGTGGTCGAATAAGAAGGAAAATTTATCGCACCTTTCCCGATAATAATTTTCACTCGTCCACCGTCGTTTAAAGTATAAACTTATCACATTTAATGTAATGATAATTACTTTTTGAGTATATTCAATTATTCATGGAGATATTATACTAATAGTCATTTGTATATTTCATTTATTTATTATTTTCAGATGGAAAATTTCATTTATTACCAACTGGTGAACTTTTAGTTCATGGCTTGGAATTTAGCGATCAATTTCTCAGCTACAGATGTCGAACAATGCACAGGTTAACTCGACAAGTTGTTGTTAGTGCATCAGCCAATATTAGAATAGCAGGTAAACAAATATATCAATGAATAATGATGTCATAAATTTGTTTATTTACATTAAAAAAAGTTTTTGACCCCAGAAAACGATTAAATAAATCAAAATTATTTTACTATTAAATTTGTACACTGAAAAAAAAAATTATTTGAACCAAATAAATTTATTTTATTGAATCAAATGTTTATTATGAACAGTTAATATTTATTTTTGAGTATTTATATTCATAAGAATTGATATAAATTTTTTTTTTACTTAATATTACTTATTCAATTGCTATAAACTTTTTTTTTATTTAGTTTTATATGAATTTAATTGATGTAATTATTAATTATCAACTCTGCGGATTAATATAACAATCTTACAATCCCAATAATAATCACAAGCACACTTATAACTTTTAATTAGAGTAATTGTAATTAACTTTCAGAGTATATCAATAATATTATTTGGAAAAATTTTTTTAAATATATTTCTTTTACTCTTTTGTGTTAAAGATCACAGGGGAGTTGTGCCACCAACAATTTTAGAACATTCTGGTATTATTTACGCGAGTCAAGACGAGTCTACATCTTTAGTTTGTGTTGCCAAAGCCTGTCCAACACCCGAATACAGGTACTTAAATGTTGTTTAAAAAATAGTCTATGACATAGTTGATGGTTATTAAAATTTCAAGATGATAAAGTGGAAGTAACATTTATTAAACAAGATAAATCAGCAAACACGAACGAAGGAAAAATTCAGATGACAGAGTAAATTAAAATCACAGTGCTTTTAAATGTACGAAGCTTAAATACACTCCATTGTTAAATATTGAATATACATGGCGAAACAAATTTTACACTGACAGTGGGTGGTACTTTAAGGGTATAAAATTGTTTATAGCATAAACATTCATCTCGCTGTTTATATATTATGTAATATATACAATATAAATTACTCGTAGTAATGGTGCTTTTCTATATACAAACACCCTATTTGCTGTGATATAATCCCAGAGGGGTTGACGATCGCACGTGGTTTACCAGTTTTATTTATGTGAAACATAGAGAAATTTTTTTTATAACCACAGATACGTAAAAAAAATTTGTATAATAATTTTGATGATGTCAATTATATTTTATCTCAGTAATAAGTAGGATATATAAGTTAATTTTTTTTTTATTTAATTACAGGTGAATAAAAACAAGTTGATACAGAGTGAGAAATTTTATTTTTCAGATACACAAAAATTTGTGCTCAAGTAGAAAAATAATTTCGTGTGAATTTGATAATATTTTATATTATTTTATATCCAATATAAAATTTTTATTTATTAAATAATTCTATTTAACTCTTCACGAGTGTTTAATACATTATTAATTTCAAATAAAATCACATTTACATCGAATCGAGTTAATATAACTTTTAAGTTAAAAAAATTATTCAAAAAGAATTTCAACTCAAACTTTCAACAGACTTTCACACAAAATTCTTTACTAAATATAAATATGTCAATGAATACTTCTTATTATTTTTTTTCTTGGTTTGAAAATGTATTTTTGAGGTCGAGGATTTCGTACAACTGATGTCATCGTCCAAAGTATAGTGGTGACGTGAAAAAGAAAAAAAATTTAGATTGCACGAAAGTCTCGTGCACTCATGACATCGAGAGCTTCCGATTGTGATATTTGGAAAAAGAGGAAGTAAAGGAAGAATGCTAAAAAAAAAGGGGGGAAAATAGAGTGAGAGAAGTAGACAGGGGATGTGTAGAATGAGAGATTTCACGATCGAGTGCCTCCACTTTTCCTCGATCAAAGTCTTCAAAGCGTACTCAGGCGCTCCTTTTACATCTTTCTCTTACATATAACTTCTATCTCTGCTTCTCTGACTACTCAACCAAAGTTCTCTTCCGTTCGTCCTGTTCTTTTGCTTGTCACACGTATTTCTCTTTGTTGGCAATGGTGTCATACTTACAAGGCAAAGCAGTATTTTCTCTCCATTTCTCTCCGTTTATTATATTTAAAGGAAATAAATTATATCAGACGCACTTTACATAAAAAAAAAAATTGGAGATAAAAAAATATATAAAAAAATATATCACGGCATTGTGAAATGTCAATGAATCTGCAGAACATATGTATGTACGTGTAGTATAAAGGAAGAATTTTTTTCGTTAAAAAATAAATGAATAAAAAATAAAAAAAGCAGGTCGGAACACGATCGATAGTCAATATCAATATTAAACGCTTGTATACTACAACACACGATTGGAACGAAATATTCTTTTTTCCTGCGCAAACGGTGAGCGACTATCGCAAAATGTATGTATATATAGTCGCATAAAAAAAATATATTAAAAAAAAAACAGTGAGAGGAAAACGATATTGGGTGATAGACAAGCTTTGACCGTGCTTGGACCACGAGCGTTCTAGTTCTAAAAATATTTTCCAATATCTAGAAAATTTCGAGGCAATAAATAGACGTCTAAACGACAATTATAATAAAAACTAATATCATAATTAATTAAAGTTCCTGTATCAAACAAATTTAATTAACCAATTCTTTTTTCTATTTTCATTATTCACTTGCATTCTCCTCCCGATTTTTTTTTTTTTTTCGCTCTTTGGGGT
>JAQQBR010000002.1:6188801-6199750 GCA_030347285.1 Microctonus hyperodae
AAAAAAAAAAAAAAAGGGAAATGGAAATTTTGTATTTACTTCTGACGGAGTTTAATGAAAATAAAAATAAAAAATATAGTGTAAAGAGTTATGTTTATGTATGTATAACGTCGTGAAATTTTGTCGCGAGAAAGTTTTCGAATGAGATGCGACGATCGATACACTTTCGCCGATTTTGTAGCGCACCCAAATATATAAATATATGTACATAAATTTATGTATAATATATCATGTGAAAAGAAGGAACCAGTGCGGATAGTGTCATGAGAATTAATATTAATGTTTTTTGTGTCAATAGATAAATATTATGAATATATTTCATATAGAAAAAAAAATTTATTTATATTTATGCATATAAAATATAATTTATTGTTTCAATATATATGTATTGCTTATGAATATATTATTTATATATAATTACTTGAAAAGTATATAATAGTGTTTGTGAATTAATAATTTATTGGTGAATAATTTTTGGAATAATATGTAAATATTTAAAAGTTACTTTTGCTTATAATTCTATATAAAAAATAATACATTATTCAGAAATATATTTTAATGATGATAATAATGTTAATTATAATAATGATGATACTACATTAAGTTGATTACTTAATCATGTGCATAATAATGATTATATACTTGAAAAAAAATTCTGATCGGTGACTTTAAAAAATCCTTTTGGCGAAAGTGAAACTGAGTTGCAATACCGAATTTGGTATTGTGCTTCACGATAAAAAAAAAATCTGCCAACTCATTGAATAACTTTTATATACCTGCCTACATGCATCAGCCATGTATAATATATACATACGTACAATAAATATGTATATATATACGTGCAAGTATTTATTTGTGAAGAAGATCATCTTGACCTCGCAAAACTTGTTCGGACAATTATTTCAACGCAATAGTTGCCTTCAAAAATTAGTCTCGAACGTTAACTCATGGCTTAATGAGACATTAATTACTTTTCTGTATCACGCAGTTGTCCTTAGATATACAAATATAGATCCGCATAAAAACGATACAAGTCATTGAAAGATAATACAAGTATAGGTATAATGTAACACGAAAAGCTTCGACATAAATTTTAATGCCATCGTAAAAGCACTAAGCAATTTCTAATTGGATTTTAGTAATGGTAATATGGCGAATAGGTATGACGCAAGATGACTGACTTTCATAGACTCTATCTGATAACATATAAGTATATAAATATTATATAAGGCAGCGATGATAGACCTTGATATCGATTCTTAAAGATTGCTAATAGTAGATTGAAAAAGTAATTATAAAAATGAATAGTTTAGTAAATAGGTGAACTAAATATTTTCATTAAAAATTCGAAATTATAATACTGCAATGAATATTAAAATTATTTAGATCAAAGGGTTATAATAAAAACTATTTATTACAAGGTCAGATAAATACTTTTTTCCATTCATTGCCTTCATAATCCCACGCTGGTATTCATTTTTTAGCATTAACCAAATGAAGCATTACATTTCAACTAAGCTGCTAGTCAGAATGCAAAAAAAAAACCTGGATACAGAAATACAGGTCCTGAGATAAATTTTCACACGGATTATTGTTCAAGACCAGACACATTTCTGTTTAAAAATATCTTTCCTCTTCATTTCATTATTATTCTACCTGTTTTTACTTCCATCGTACAAATATTCAATTATTCCCACTTGATACATAATAAATTCAAACTAAACCTGATAAAACCAGATCCCTCTTATATATCCCGTCTATAAACAAACATAATCTCCTAACAGATATCAACTAATACCATTATCACACATCCCCTGCAAAATATAATCTAAAACATTATAACCTTCACATAAAATTTCCCCTTTCAACTTAATTCTCATACACCAAGGTTATTGACTATTATTTAACAATAATAGTTAACACTCGGTCGCATAGAAAGCTTCTTGAGATACATCTTTCACGTTTATAATGAAGGATCATACCGTTGATCACGTTGGATCGGTTAATGACTTTGCGTGCACGCGGAAGGCCAACAACACAACTGCAATGTGCATCCACACTCTTCGATCAATTCTCTCAGTCTTCTTCTCTTCATCTCTCCTTTAATATCTACACATACTCTAACCCAACTACTATATAATACTATCACAACTTGTTCGTTTTTCCAAGTCTTTAAATAACCGCAATTTAAAATGTATGGGTCCTCCCGGTCAATGTCTCTCTTCCTCTATCCATATTTTCTCAATACCTCAACTATTCTTATCGTTATATCATATACATTGACGTGGCCTAGCCCCAACCAATCCTTTATATCTTCATATATATAAGTATATACAGGGCGTGGTATACATATGTATAATAATAAGTAGTACACACTGATTACAAAACGCAACACGCAGCCGCATGAGAGGACGAGTGCAAAGGTTGTTGCCGACCTTTCGAAGGTTAGACAGATTCTATATACAGATGATTTAATTTTTTTTTTATATAATTATTATATATATATGCTTCCGTGTATTCGATCGCTCATTCCAATTATTTATGTAATGATAATATTCACCCTGAAGTTGCCCTTATGGCTCTCGTGATATAATAAATAATAAATAGAAGAATATTACTGTGGTCTTGGGTATTACATTACACTTCATCTTACTTCTCTGTGTAGCTCGTGCCTTCATAACCGCCCACTCATATTATTTATTTATAGAATATATAGATGTATAGATGTAGAAAAGCCGCAATTCATGGATATACAGCTATTACAATAATAATATTGTAAATAATATAATATTTAAAATGAATATAAAATAAATAAAATAAGTGATTATAATTTGTGGTATGGACTAAATGTATCTTTTATAAATGTTTTACTCTCTTCCACCAACTGGTTTATACTATAATATATATATCTGCAGTGTATGACTGACAAAGTCATTGGCCGTGATCGCACACGGGTTATATACGCACGATCACGTCGCTTCAAACAAGATATAGCCAATCCAGTTTTTAGTAACTTACCGTATATACTTTTTCCATGAAACTTGTATGTATAACAAATTATACTTAGCGATGCTTAACCCCTCTTATTTAAACATTGCTGATGATGCCTTTTCCATATATAACCAATCTTAAAAGACATTCAGAGCACTCTTGTTAATTTCACGTTCGATGCTCGTGTGTGCATGCCAATAATTTACGACAATCCGGCCCACGTGTGTTCAACGAGGGATAGTTATGTATATAGGTAGGTATTCAATTATATTCATTGTGGGTCTTGATACCATTAACTTTTATGTTTGCTCGACACGTCAAAGCCTTGGAGATTTATTTTAAAAAAAAAACAATTAAAAAGTTGGAAAAAAATTCATGAATTAAAAGAACAAGAAAATTGTGTTGTGAGAAGAACGTAATAAAATTCAATAAAAATTATACGTCGAAGTATAGATATATACCTTGAGTTTATTGATGTAAATTAAATAATATTAGTTAACCTTGAGGCAATAATATATGTCCTATGGTGATATTATATTCTATCAATGTAGAGAGTCACGCCCATCCGGTTCAACTCGTCTATACTCAACATTGATGTACAATATTATGCGAGAATATATTATAATAATGACTGAAAGAGTTTTAGAGGCGTTACTTGAAACAATTACGACGTAGTGTCTTAAGCATGAGTTGTGTATGTGTATGTATATGTATCTAATATACATACGTGTGTGTATATAAATGCATTTAATGTGTAATTATTGTCTATTAGATAAAAAACAATTACCAATGTATTGACGCAATATTTTTGAATTGAATAGTGACATTAATAATTATATTGCGTTCCATAAAACTAATTATTGGATGGCAAATCTTGGCGCTCGCGCTAGCATGCAGAAATGTGGAATGTGAAAGTATGTAATAGTGTATGTGTTTGATTGTGAATAATGCGTTTGTCGTATGTAAGAAAAAAAAAAAAAGAGACCAACACCAGTTGTCCTGCACGAGTGCACTACGCCTACGAAATATTCTTATTGTTATGTATCTTTTTTTATTTTGTATAATAGAACGTACATGTATTTTTATTCGAGAGTATAATGCAATTTTTCTTTAGGGTTATTAGTAGATATAAAAATTTATGTATATAGATTTTATGTATACAGCTTGAATTGTTTCTGCAATTTATATTACGCAGATGTTACGAGTCAATGCATTTCTTAATCTGCTGTTACGTGTATATTTATTTATAATAATGTAATTGGTGTGCTGATAAAATATTTGGAGAAATTTTATGATTTAACATGTGGCTGAAATAATTGTTAGAAGTATTAGATATTTATTGAATTAAAATTTTGGTTATTATTTGTATTTATTAAATGAAGAATATTTTTTTTGTATGATAAGTTGTGAAGATTAAATTTTTTCGGGAAAATAATTATGAATATTGAATATATTTATATCAAAAATAAATTTATATTCCAAATTTAAAGCTTCATCATTCAGCTAAAGTTCACGATGAGAAAAAAAAATAATACCAATAGTTTTTCAGTTAGAATAATTATAATTAGATTGGAAATTTATTTTCACCTAGTGTTCATTAAATTTCTATATTTAATTCCGAATAAAATTTGAAACAAACAGTATAGCTATAGATAATTTAATAAAAGACCATTGCTAAATACTAGATATACAAACAAATAATTTCATAACATCACCAACATAATATATATATTTTTGACTTTCTCCGTTATCCTCCATTTCTTTTATGAGACACTATACTTGGCAGTTAAAATACAGGGCGCAGTAATCAATCATCATGTTCAAAATTCCATAACGAACATATAGAAAAGGGAAAGTGAGGTCCTACATCGAATTTCATTCAATTGTTTATTGTACTTATGTATTTAAAAAAATTACAGACATAACTATTATACACACATTAAATTATTTTTCATTCAATCGAACATTTTAAATTATTAAAATTTAGAATGTGTATTTTGGAATACAGTAAATTAACTAAATTACGTATTTAACTTTTACATATATACATTGATTTATATACATACTCGGACGCTGGATAACTGTTTGATTCAGCGGCTCATCTGTAATGATCTTAAAAGAAGTAGTACGCCATATGCCATAGCGTATAAGCATATGGCAAACCTGATCAGCGTATGTGTTATTTATACTTAACCGCATTACTTTATATTTTATATGTACATATATATATGTATGTATATATAAGCTTGTATATTTTGCGTCAAGGTTCTCTTCAAGTTTCTTTTTTTTTTGTGATTTTTTTTTATTTCTAATTTAGTTTTTGTTCAACGGTTTATGTCACTAGTAATTGAGTGTCTAGGTCATTACATATGTTGCCTTGAAAATATTTTTATTTTTTTTTTTGTATAAATATATTTGTGTGTCGCTTACACGACTTCACAGCGGAAATAAAATATTTTATGTGTATTTACTTGGACTCAATTACAGTGAGAATAATATAAGAAATGTATACGAAAGGTAATTCAGGGATTTACAAATTGTGTAAGAATTATAAAAAGTTAAAATTGACGGTTGAATCATTAGGGAAGAGACTGGAAAAAAATATTAAATAAGAAGTTAAATAGTTGGGATTAATATTTAGACATAATAATTAACTGAAAAAATAAACAAATATATAAATGCAAAAATGAAAAGTGTGACAAGGTAAAGGACTGTTTGCTTTTGCGGTATTGAGTAAAGAGACGGTGCGATGTAGTTTATTTGGACTTCTAGGTGGGGATGTTGAGAGTAAGTCCTGCATCGTGGCTGTTCACTAGCGCTAGTCTTACGATACCGTTCGAAGTGTCGGTACGTTTGTTGTTCCAGTTCTCCGCCAGTTTATATGAATTTTATACATATCTATATAAATAATAAATAAAAATTGACAGTCGTGAATTATTTTGTGTTTATAAATTTTTTTTACTCGGTCTGTGCACTATGTGAATAAATAATTTCGCGATTAGTTTCGTCAATCAAACGAGGAAATTTTTTACACATAAAAAAAATACATACCTGTATTAATATATGTATTTAATATATTTTTTTTTCTTTTTTATTTCGCGTAATTATTTTGTAAATTTATTTACTGTATTCGAAAGCTAAATATACTGAATTAAAAATCAAAAAAGGACTCTTTGATTACATGAAGAAAAAAGAAATATTATTAAAATGTAAGATTAACAAATAAAATGAATATTTAATTTTATATTGTAATTATTATTATAAAAATATAATTTTAGTTTGAATTCTGATAAGTTTGTCATTGTGACACGAGTAAATATCCAGTGAGTATGTGATTAGTCACGGACAATTGCATTTCACGATCAAATTGTTGCTAAATAAAACGAAAGAAAGAGAGAATGAAAAAGGAATGAAATAAGATCTAGATCCGCATTGCGCGTTCACACACCACAGCAAAGATGATGATTAATCATGCGCTGTTGACCATCGCAGAGTGAAGACTTTGTAAAACTCTTCAAGCATCAGGTAAATGACAAAGTCGGTTATGCAGCTAATCGTTTTGCAACTTCACGATTCACTGCATCATCATTTTTTATTTGTCATCTCAATTGATTCACATATAATTGGTATGTACCGGTCGAACATGGAGATGTCCAAAACGTCTGTCAATTATAAATACACCATACAGACTACAACAAAAATAAAATAAATAAATAAAATAACATAAATATAAAAGAAAAAAAAATAAATATCCAATAACCAGTTATGAATAATTTAAAACAATAATAAAAATCAACAAAAATATTAACACTACAAATGTGTGATCAATGTAATTACATTAAATCTATAAATACAAGTAGGCGTTCTAAATAATAAATAAAAAAAAAAATACAACTTAATACGCGCGACGATAAATTATACATAAATTTGTATATTGTGCTAGAAATCGAATGAACCGTATCTTTAATTCACAGTAAATAAATATATGTGTATATATATTTAAATAAATGTACGAACACTAGTGGCGACATTGCAGCATGCCACGTGCTAATCACCATCATAAATTCATCATCATCATCACCAACGTCAAAAGCCTCGAACGTAATCACCGTTAACTAAGGCACGCATCCATTACTCTATGTAGCAACCATGAATACATATATACCTATTTATATACGCATATGTATGTGTATATTTAGCTAATCTTAATTCTAAGGATCCTACATATTCGTATGTACTTATATAAATTTGCGCATTCATTAATTTAATGTGTATAAATATTATTTTTTTTATTGTAGCAAAGTGACAATTTATTTTATGTCATTAAACTCTTCTTTATTTATTTATTTATTTCAACATTTGACTGTTGTGTTGGAAGAATAGATTATTATATTGTATTGAATGAGATGAAAGCGTGGAAGAAATAATCTCTGAATTATATTTCTTATATTTGCTTTGTGTGAGTAGATTAAATTGGTGTATGACATATTTTGAAGTGTATTGCGCGCACGGTTATAAAAAGATTATTTTACACTGTTGTACATATGAATTAAATATGTATACATCATTGCGGAATATTGTAGGTTATTTATGGGAGAAAGAAAAATTGAGGATAATGCAATAGATAATTTTTAAAATAATGTAAAAAAATAATTTACTAAGTTTGAATATAATTTTGTTTAATGATTTATAATTGAGTGTATAATTTAGAGTTTAATAAAATAAATTGAGTTTATTTTCAAAATATTTTTTATGTGTTACAGATTTTAATGGAGGAACTTGAAAGAGCGGAATAAATAAATAAATAAATAAATAAATATATGAATAAATGAATAAATAAATAGAAAAATTACATCAATAGGAAGGAAAAAAAAAGTGCTGTGACGAAATAAATGTTTTCATGTGTGGTAATAGGCTAATAAAAATAAATAAAAAAAAGAAAAAAAAATTTAGTATAAATAAAATAAATACAAAGTGAATAAAAATTAGAGTAGTGTTTTTAAATCCTTGATAAACAGCTGTTGAAATAAATCAACAAGTTATAATTAATATGTCGTCAAGTGGTGAATTTTCAACACTATCAAGCGGTGAGGCAACTGGTACTGGTGATGATTCCTTGCCAAGTTCACGAGAAGCAACAGCAGAAGTTGCTGGATCAGCAAGTGGATTTTTATCACTTCGTGATTTTTTGGACAGATTCTCATTACCAAGAGTTGTAAGAGTGGAAGGCGGTGGTGGTCGTCCAATATTATTATACAAACAACAACAAAGATCGTTAAGAGTAACTGCCACACTGTTAATGCACCGTTATCGACATGATGTCAAGGTGGGACCAGAAATCGTCATACCAGAAGGTTATCCCGGTGAGTTAAACCCTCATATCCATTACAAACAAACAAAAATCCATAATTATTTTATCTGCACTTTAAAATATCATTTTATTTTTCCATTTATCATAACTCACAATCGATAAGATTACACCCAGCTATCTTCAGGGTGAATTTATGCAGCTGCCTCCCTCATATGTATTTATAAATATTTATCGCTCGAAATAAATTACACCAAATTCATTTCAACAAATAAATAAAATAAAAAAATATGTATATCTTTCATATTTTATTATATTCTCACAATTATATATTCATCATGCAGTACATAATTAAAATTTTATCGTTTGACCCGAAGGAAAGCTCATATTGGTAAAATGTACACACACACACACATATTTACAGACGCTCTCTCTCTGTCTCTCTCAATTCATATACGTTATTTCACCGCGGGGGTTCATCGACGTTCCAAGTTATAACTTTAGTGCATTCATATCGCTATATATGTAGAGAAAATAAATTACAGTAACTTATATTATTGAAATACGGTTGCAGGGACGCGCATCAGTGATGCCTTTTGTGGTAATGTAAAAAATTCAACGATAAATAGAAAATTACGAGAAATATATGCAGTAAACTCACATCATATGCACTATAATCGAATATATATATATGTATATTTTGTACATATGTAGTGTGTAACATTCCGAGATCGTTCAAACGAGTCTTTTGTAGGCGCGATCGATCATGTCTGTGGTGCGCAATGATCGATCGCGCACGGTGAATCCTATCGCCAATATGAATCTTTGCTATAGTTTGTTATAGTATATGTATCTGTGTATGTTTTTTCATACGTATGTGTATAAGTGTGGTCTCTGGGTATTGTTAGTCCTGCGCGTAACACGGCCACGAACAACTCGATCGTCCTGATATTGCCGATTCAACGCTCAGTAAATTATTTCTCTTTGTTCAACAGATAAATATGTATTAGTAATATTTATTTGTGTTTTCAATGTATTATATACTTGATTTGTATATATGGATATAAACCAGGAGACTCGGGAGTATTAATTGAGAGTTTATTTTATACAAATTGAAATGCAGGAAAATTAAAAATTGAAATAAAGTGAATAATTAATTTTGTTTCATTTTTTTTTATATATAGATATATGTATATTATAAATTTTTTTTTTATCAATTTTTTAAAGTATAAAATATTTCAATTGAAAATCACAAATAATATACAAAATTGATTCTGAATTTAAATAGAAAAAATAAATTAAACTGCAAAGATAAAATTTATTCACTATGTATTATTATATCAATCTAATTAATTTTATTCATTTAAAATTTATTTCTTTTATTATTATTAAATATTTCATAATACAAAAATTATCATAAAACTAAAGAAAAAATCTGTAACATTAACACTCGATAAAAAAATAAATTCAATCCTCACAATTTAAAATGCAATAACAATTTTTCAATAATCATTAAAAATTCTTTTTCTCCAACAACACATAAACAACCTCTACAAATCAATCATACAAATATATTCATAAATACCCATTTAATATTACGTATGTATAAATATACCTACATATACTAACATGAAGTAAATACAGATCGATTTGTGGAGCGGAACAAGATGAATACTGTTGGAAAGGTTTTGAGGTTATTTATCCCGTCTTAACCTACCGCACGAATCAGGCGGAGTTTCTCTCACGAGATACACCATAAGAATATATACTCCAGTGCGATCTCATCCCAACAAAAGACACGAACACGTGTTAAAGTCAGCTATCTTGCCCCACGTATTTTCCAACTGGCAAAATTGACTTTAGTTAGTTCCATGACTAACACAACACTTCACCTTCTGTATAAAATATAAATACACACATTTATCTTTATATATTTATTATATACAATAACTATAGATGTATGAACATTGGGTTGAGTGTTCGTAGTGGACAAGCGAAGGTGATTTAAACCAGGTCCGTATAGAAAGAAAGTAATAGATTGCCGTGGGTGGTGGTAGTCGCGGGTTAACAATGAAGCTTGTGCTCTCAAGTGAGACTTACGCGCGTGCACGAACAATTACTTTCAACGTGGAATGCGGAGGTTGACAAGTAAACCACGATGAAACATATCTTGTACACAGTATGTATATACACGTGTGTATTTGAAATAAAAATATTTTCATTTTATTTACCCATTTATCTACTGAGACAATTAGGTCATTTACAGTTACGCAATGTGGGTATTTATTTATTATGTTGAATTATTTTTTTTTCTCTTGCATTGATTGCTTATAGTAACGAAGGAAAAAATTCGTATTGACGTCGTGCAATAAGTGAGTATGACAATAGGTGAATCACCTTTGTGAAATCAAGAGATATAAAAATATAATCGTGAGGTGTATTATTAAATCTATAAATAGTAAAATCAACGTATGAGTTAACGTGCTCGAGCGTGTCTTGAATTGTAAATTTAATAATTCACCACTAATGCTTTCTTTTGCAATGTACGAAGCGTTACAATAACATGAATATAATAAGTAACATCCAACCAGCCATTAGAAATAAAATACGTGGATATTATTTTTATTATATATTTTTGCTCATGCGAAGT
>JAQQBR010000002.1:6206053-6226791 GCA_030347285.1 Microctonus hyperodae
CCATGGACTAAAGGCAAATATATACAAGTATACATCTATAAATGTCCTTTAAAAAAAAATATAAAATTGCCATTGCATGCCTGGACATTTATACATTTAAACTACTGCGATTGAATAACGAAATAAATTTTTTTTTCCTTCAATAAAAATATATATTCTTTTATTTAATATTTTGTAAATATGATACTTGTATATACACCAAGATATTCATCTCATTGACGTAAATATTCTAAGAAATCAGTTCGTATTAAATTTATATATTTACTCATTTATTTTCATTCACGTTTCTCCGACAAATTGCCCACATGAACTAGAATAATTAGCATTGCGCGCGGTTGAATGCTCAGCGTGTCTATATACACACTGAAATATACATCCATGTACACAGTGCACATATATACACTCAGGTCTATATAAACATTCACAGATGATAATGCAGCAAACACTTGTGGCATGCACAAAGTGAACTTGCACTGAGAGCGATGATAAAATAAACAAAAAAAATTATCAGATATATTTACAGTGTAGGTGCAGTGAATTCAATTGTAAAAACACATGGAGAATGATATAAAGGAAGAGTTGAATAAATAACAAGATAAGTTATATTGCGGAAGATCCTTTGATTATTTATTTCTAATATTTATTTTTATTTTTGTCTCTAAATAAATGTTCATCGCGTTCCACCCTTATATTGTTTCCGCTTTGACTTGTGCGTTGTCTTGCTTGTACAAGTTCTGACTAGTTCTCTTCTCCTCCAACACATTTGTATACGTGAACTAAGTGTATATTATATACATACATGTATGTATATATTTAATCAACCCGTTGACTCGATGTGCCAGCATCAAGTTGCGCCTGCTTAGAAGAAGCGTAATTTAATATATGCAACACGTTGCCGATGTTGCAGTGAACGTTTGCGCGGTCAAGACTGCCGTTTATATTTATACAATTTATATGCACAAGTAGATATGACGTTTGTATGTACTATTTTATAAATATATGTATGTATAATGGTGAATATATTTATTTACGTGTGTAGGAAAATATAAATGTGAGCATAAATGTATTTGTATGTGCATTAACAGAATGGAGAATATTTTAATATATGTAAGAATATATTTGTGTGTATATTATTATGTTTGAAGTACATATTTACTGTCTAATGTGAGTATGTCTATTTCCCCTGTGGCTATCCACAATTTCCACCCCCGCTGACGTCTTCCAGACATGCATTTGAAATTATTTTATGAATTATGACGAGGAAGAAGTATTATGAGCATATCGTTTAGGATAAATGTTTCAAATATATACATATGTGTTTATGTATATATGTATGTATTTAAGATATAGAAATAGAAAGATAAATATATGGATGTTTGTATAATATTTATAGATGAAAATGAATTGAATGTTTTTATTTTATTTTTTTTAGTTGAGAGAAAAATTATTTGAGGGATTTGATAATTTTTTTTTTTTGGTATAAATGTGGAGGGTTTTATAATTTTTTAATTTTTTATTAATTGTGTAGGGGGTTTGTGAAGGGGTTTATTTTGTGGAAGAGTATTTTTTGGAGTTTGTTAATTTTTACTATTTATTTAATGGGTGAGATAATAAATAAAAATAAATATTTTGTTTGAATTGAATTATTGCGAAATCATTTTAAATATTTGGAAATTTTATTGGACTATGTTAAATTGTATTATATGACAATTCGTATTCTTTATGGCAAATTAATTTGTATATTATTATAATTAATTATAAAATATCGTGGCCATTTGCATATCAATTATGTTTACATTCTTTTTAACCACAACAAAGTGCAAAAATTTATTGGCAATAAAATGTAAGTGTGATTTTATTTTAAAATTATTTCAATTTCTTTTTTCATTTCATAAATCAATAAACATTAGTAATATAATTAATATTATATTTCAACCATAAATTTCAAGTTAATTTTCCCTCTAATAATCAATTACCAATAATTTTTTTTTTTTTTTTTGAAATATTTTTATTTCTTCATCCATTGTTAAATCCATACAATAAATCATATCCTGTATTAAATATATATACAGAGAGACCTATACACATTTCAAATAAGAAAGTTCAACTATTCTGATGAAATTTTATCCTCCGAACATTTGAAAAATTAAATAGATTTTGATCTGTCAGTTGATCAACCTCTCACTCGATTTATTCAATATACAAATCAAAAATATAAATATACATACATGTATATTTATGTCCGCGGATTTAATTTCACGGCCGGCACGTGCCTCACGTGCGTGCACGCCCACAGTCAGAAATCGATCAATCGTTCTCGGCGTACGCTCGATCTCTAACGCAAATGTTGGCATAAGCAATGTTAATTCGCACTAGTCACGGCCTCAGGGAATCCTAGAAATAAAGGAGTGGTCCATATGATAATTGTTATCCACACATCCACAACCATGTATACATGTATATCTAATAATAATATAATAACAATAATCCTACATAAATCTCCGCAAAAATTCATTCCAGCATTTATTCAATCAGTCAATACAGAATTTATATTGCAAATTGTTAATCAATTACAACGCGATGAAATTATTAGAAAGTCTCTATATTATTTATTATCTAAACATTCAAGTATATAAATATCATCAACGAGTAGATAATATATTTACCCTTCATTCAATAATTAATATATAAAATAAAGCTTGTGATAATAAAAAAAAAATTTTTTTTACAATACTTTAAAAAAATTAATTTAAATATGTATTCAATTATTTATTTCAAAGTATTCATTTTTTTATTATTATTATATTATTAATATGTGTATTTATATTTTTACTATCATTATGAAATAAAAATTATGGTTAATTCATAGAGTTTCTAGTCTTACAATTAAATATGTTGAAAGCTTGAAAAGTATTTATAAACACGTGAGCATTTTTATGGGCACAAAAATTACGCCCTGAAGTCATTTTTATTTTACTCAACTCTCAAGACACAAATCAGCGGTACAACATTACGATAATGCGTCGTGTTTATGTTAATCTGTATCTACTTACTGCAAATTCTGTGACGTTATAACGACTGTGACTACTTCCATTGTGTCGTGCTGCATTCACCACTTGTCTGTCGTCCACTTCTCTATTCTCCTTAATTTTTTTTTCTCTCGTGCATGTACCCATACATATGTATAAACATACATACTTTTGCTTTTCTCTTACTTCAACTCATCGCCATATTTTTTTAGCAACATACCAAGTGAATATTCATGCACGTAAAATGAAGTTATTCTTCAACGTCGAGTTGTACTGCACCGCAATATAATTATCGTCTTTGTGAAGATGAAGAAATCAATGAAACTCATTGTTAAACCATTTAACTTCATCAATCCATTAACAATATTAATATATTTATATTTCTATTCCAACTAAATGTACATACATTTACACACATGCTTTAAAAAAATTTAATAATGAAAATTTATCGATGTAACGAGTAGAATATGAAATAATAAATTCAAGTAGATGAATATTTGAATAGTCATACACTGTATGTGTACATATTTAATATATAGTTATATGTATACATAGAAGGATGCATTTATCCATAACATCAGCAAAGTTAATAGCCGGATATATTTATAACAATATGATGTATGTGTTTTTAAACTGAACGTTGTAGACGCGTGGATAGAATTTACGTGTTCTAAGTCAGTCGTAAATCTTTAGATACATTCACGTTTAAACTCTGCCACACGTATAGAGTATACATATATAAATAATAACGGTTATTATGAATGTTTATTAGTAAAGTAAATTTAACATGAGTAACATCACGCTCATTGATACACAACAATATTAAAACTACAATATCATTTATAAAAACAAAACATACAAAAATAATACTTCAACATTATTTTCTCATATTTTTATTCGAAACTTTTTTTATTAATAAATATAATTCAAACAAAAATTTTTATATACTTCTTTTTAAATATACATACATAAAAATACATTTATATATGTAAGAATATACATATATAAGTCTATACATATGAGTGCATCAATTGCAATGACTTTGCGGTGTAGTCGCACAATTTTGCTTCAATGAACACGAGGCGAAATTGATCACGTAATCTTGCTAATCGTTTCCGGTATCGTTTGGTCTTTAAATGCGCTTCTATGGTATAACCTTAAGTAGTTACCTTCGCACTCTTACACCATACACATATCAATATATACCTGTGTTTGCGTATGTAGTAAATAAACTAGAAACTACTGCGTTGTAAGTCGCACCTTATGCACCACGCGCGTATTTATTTAAATACTTGTATATAATATGTATGTTTATAATATAAATACACATATATACATACGTATATACATATTACATATATCTACCACAGACTTGAATTAGAATAAAGTTAGTCGATTAACTTAATGAGATGCACGATTATACATTCGCGATTATATATTTATTTTATACATAAACATATATTGTAATTATAAATTAGCAACGTTTTAACTAATTGTTTAGGTGTATGTGTATGTATTATATGGATATGAATAATTTAAAATATTTAAAATTTATATTTTAAGGATATTATATATATTAAGAATAAGAATAAAAAATAATAATGAAAATAAAATTGAAATAAATGGTGGAAAATAAGCGTGGTGGATTTTTTTTTTCTACTGATCATGAGGGTTCCAAGAAGTACGAGGAAGAATTCCAGGATGCTATACTCGTGACACCTGGCCGGGTGGGAGCAATATTACAGGGTCATCGTGAGGTCTTGGCTTGCACAGCACACCATACCATCCATGAAGAGGGAGAGAAGAAAGATACTCGTAGTCCTTCGGAGGTATAACCAGTCACGAGGACTCTTTTCCAGATCCTGCTATTGTACATGAGCCCAACGTGAATACACTTCTGTCCACTTCGTATCCACCTTTTACTGTAGTGTAATTTTTTTTTTTCTATTACATTTAATATTTATTAAAACAATATTGGGAAAAGGTTTAGTTTTTTTTATTTGAATATTTTAATGAAATTATATATTAAATAATTTTTAAATGTCGAAATATATATTTATTTTCAAAGTAATCATATTATGTATACGTATATGTGTTATTATATTTTATATATAAATATATATATGCAGGGATTTGAGAGTGATGGTGTTAGTAAAATATTATTAATACAAGATTGACATTAATCTTTATTTTATAAATGATTGAATATTCTGAATAAAAATTTAATGAATGAATAAATTTGATTGAATCACACCTTTATATTTGTAATAGTAAAGCACGAAATATACATAAAGTATTAATTTACAATATTTATTTGGCGTGTCAATGTGTATTATACATGGTTGATGAGGTGATCGACCTGTTGATTAGTGCACAGATAAATGCATACAATCGTTGGGTAATACATGGATATAACGTTGGAGGATCTAGAATTCTAGATTACTAAATATATACTTTGTAACGGCCTTGATATTTCATGAGAATTTAAATCGCACTCAATTCCATTCACTCAAGTATTACATACACGTCTACTATATGAATACTGATTTACTGATTTAGATCAATAAAAGGATTTAAATTGCTTCTTTTAATTAACATCAATCTATACTTACTTTTCATTTTATTAAATATATTTTATTATGCAGATATATTATTTATTGAAAAGTTAATTATCTCTTGACGTCTTCTTTAGAATATTTATATTCTTGTATTATTTGTTTGATAAATATTTGATTGATGAAGAAAAAGAAAGCAGGAATAAAATGTTTTAATAAAATTGAGAGTGCTTTATAGTATGATGAAGAAAGAACTCGAGTGAGTGAGAGTAAAAGAAAGATTCTTGGTGTGTAGAATTGTGGTTGTAATAGTGACGGTGGTTGTGGTACAAGGTCGGGGTGCACAAACGTGACGTTGGCGTTGTGGAGAAAGTATTCGAGTCATTTCTCGACGGTCGCGAGACCATCGTGTGTCGTGCTGCAACTGTGCTCGATTGTTATATCACATTCATTTATATTACATCTCAAGCTATTTCATATTCACATAACCATTTGATCTTTCTCTGATTGTCATTTTTAAAAATAATAAATATAAATATCTCTCAATGTATATAATATATTGTAATAAATATAAAAAAAAATATAAAAACTTTAAATTATATACAATTTCTGTCATATTATATCGTGAGGACATACTTAATTCTTTTATTTATATTCTGTCATTCTCATCAGAGCGTATTATTTTATCGACAGCTGTTTGCAATGAAAAACTATAAATAGGTATATAATATATATGTACAGTGACGAAAGGTTCGCCCACAAAGGTGTCGAGCGATTGAGAATAAATTGCAAAACACGATTAAATATTATCCCGTTTTGCTTTCAATCAATTTCATGATCATGTGTATGTGTATGTGGTTGAATTTATTTATTTTCTTTTTTTTTTTTATTTTACACTCGATATACTTTAACTGCTTTTATATATAAAATAAATTTGAATTCAGCTGACTACGTGAAGTCGAATAAGGTTAGAAAGGTGTAGTATTATTATAACTTGTCCAAGTTCCAGAGAGTCTTAGTAGTCGGGTCGATAGGTTAACGAGGAAGCTGCCGCTGTTGGTGTTGCTGCTGTTGCTGCTGGTGAGGCCAAACCAAGTCTCTCACGACGCGTTCAACTGATCGAGCTCACGCAGTAGATTGTAATTACCTCACGTGTATACATGAATAAATAAGTATACGTATATGTATACTCACAGACAACTGTGCGTGAAGATTATGCAATGAAATAATGTGCGTTAAAGTTTTACTTTGAGCTGTCTCGCACAACGCCCACGATGATATAAAAATAATAGCCAAGTGTTTTAAAAAATTTTTTTAATAATATCTATGTGGATGAGATACTCATTTGCAATTGTTATTACTTTGAGATAAAATTTATTTATATTGAATATCGATGCGTATGTGTATGTATGATAATTAATTTTCATTGTTATAATATTTGCACAATTTTTATTTTCTTTTTCATCATTGCCTTTTTCTTTTACGCTCATTTATATTCAAATATATAATTATTGCTTTTATTTTATTACTTATTTATTACGCAGACGTGTGTATATATATACATGAATATTTTTTTTATATATATAATTATGAATATAATAGTGAAACTTGTTTTCCATTAACATTTATTGTCCAGTAAAATAATTTTTTTTTTCTATGTTTTTTTACATAACATAAATCTACTCTTGTGTATAATGATAATCTCTGTGTTTTATACACTGCTCGTTTGCTTCTTCTGCTATTATTTTATTTATTTTATAGCTGTTTATTTATTTATTTTCGTTCATTGTTCCATTTAATTGTGTAACGGAGAGTGAACCCACTTGGATAAAACTAACTGCGCGCGACACAGCGAGTACAGACATGCATACATTTTACGAAAGGTAAATAATATATGTCTATATAGATATTTATTTATTTTCTATGGGTGAATATATATCTGATTAACAATCGTGTGCTATTGTTGTGTATTTCTTCTTGGTAAATATACTCTAATCCAAAGTGAATTTACACTTAAAAAAAACCTTATAATTAAATTCATAAACACGAATATTAAATATAAAATTTATTTTATCCAAATGTATCATGTGTAGAATAATAAAAGCACATTTGTTTAATATAAATTATCAATTATAAATCCATTTACAAATTAATCATAAATTAGGTCAAGGAATCGACAAGGCTACTGAGCAATTTGTAAATAAATGAATAAATAAATCTACATAGCAATAATTAATAAACCTCAAAAGCAACTTGAAATAATTTGCAATATTATCCATCAAAAACTACATATTAATTCGAATAAATCTTTTATATTAATCACTATTCATATTTATATTATTCATACATATTTTTTTCTTTCTCATATATATTGATCAATAAAAAAAAAATATTGCACAATAAATTCACATGCCATATACCCAAACTCACATAAATTAATTCGCAATCAATTGTGTCAAATCGACGTATAAAGAAGACACAAAATTCAAACACATATTCTTTTCTATTTTACCAGCACACTCGTATCGATAATGATTATTTCCAATCTCACAATTACATATACACATAATGAGAACAAGAGTAATAGAAATAAACATAAAAATTTCGATTGAGAGTTACAGAAAAATGAGAGTGTGTCTTTGCATGTTGATCTGTCGACCTAAACGAATTTACAGTCACAGTATTTATGTAAATATATATTTATTCCAGTAACTGCATGTTAAATCTATACATATATACACGTATATACACAGTGAATGTGCGAGAATATAGTTCTATACACCGTTGCATTGCTTGTCGAGTTGCAATCGGGAATTATTTATACAGACATGAGAGACAAGAGGGCGGGCGCGACATTAACAAACAAAACCATGGAGGATGCGCTATGCAATCGCACAAATATATGTATATACATATGTATATATGTACCATCATATATACAAATGTATCTATGTACATATGCCAGCATGTCAGTAATGTTGAACGCCTCGTTTGATCTTGCTAGTTGTGAAGTTGACGAGGCAACGTATGGCGGCGTTGTTTTATAGCAACTTCACATCGCAGCTCTTTCTATTTTTTTTTTTCATTATATACATATGTATGTATATGTATATACTGTATTATTTTCTTTATCTCAGTGGTACCATGTGTTATAAAGAGGTGTGCGAGCGTTGAAAAGATTTGCACGTCGATTTTCATCTGATATCAACGACAGCTTGCGCTTGAGCAGCTTCTCCTTTATTTGTTCATCCAATGGAATATATCAAAGCATCATGTACATTGCTATCCAGATATAATATATAACGTATGTGTGTATAGTGAGTACTTCAAGCGCCAATGAACAATGATCGATCAGATTTGATTGTAGGAATTTTATGCAATTTATATAAAATAAATTTTTTATTTGAGAGAAAGAACAAAAATTGATTATGAGTAAATTAATATTGGTTATAAAGTGCATATAATTTTTGATTTGAATATTTATTATTAATCTTGAAGCTGTAATTTTGAAGGGTAATATAAATCGTATGCTCAAATTGGATTAAAGAATGTGAATAAAAAATATTGAAATGAATAAAAAGAATTAAGAGAATGAAAAAAATAAATGAATGACTAAATGAATAAATAAAAAAACAAAGGGATGATAAATTTACAATAAAAAATTCTTCATCTCACTGAGATAATTTTAATACACGACATACTTAATCGTTATTTATTATAATCCTTACAATTTATTTAATTTCTTTCTCATCTCATTTTTTTTTTTTCGTTCGTGAAAAAAATTACGAATATAAAATTACGAAGCATCCGCAAACTGTGTATATAAATTTGAAACATACATATATCCACGTAATACATACTAATGTACATCTCCACATATATACCTCGGTATAGAAAAAAATATTGTCCAAGTGAGAGATATATAAATAGGAATAACGAGATGTGATATACAAGTGTGTATCTTTATACAATTTTACCACACGCGTTGTAAAGTTGCGTGGCGATCACGACAACCAATCCACAAATATATACATATAATTCTCTCTATATATCTACATATATACACGCACAAACGCATGGATATAAAACTATCACGATACATTGACACGTAGCATTTACACCTGATCGTGTGCGTTAAAAGATAATACTCCCTATCGAGCGATAGAGGATAAAATTGTTCATTTACATGCCAACCATATCCTCACTATGTGTATTGATACTATAATTCCTATAAGATCTATATGTTATACCTTCGTATAGTATGCACGCATATATACATATATCCACCACTATTATATACATATGTATAGCTACGTAGGTATTGAATATACATATATTAGTTTGTAAAGGCTGCGGAGAATCGAATATGCCCCCGAGAGACGCATACGAAGCATGAGCAAGAGCGAAAATAGCGATTTGGATCGCATGAGTGCTCTCTCAACGTTTGCCGTCCTTGAAAGTGAAATTCCTCTGGATAAATTTCCAAGAAATTGCCCGAGGCAAATTGTCTGCTTAAAGAATTTTCAAATTCCATGAAAACGACAAATGACAAATATTTATTGAAGAAATAAGAAATTATTTTATCGATCGATTGATAATATAAAATTAATCAAAAATATAACACCAACAATTTATTTATATAAATAAAATAAATATCTTGATGAATAATTAAATTATATACATATATGTATAAGTATTACCTAATGATAATGAAAGAATAATTAAAATTATTAAACTGCGAATTAAATTATAATAAGAATTATTGGGTAGGTAAAATATAAATAATATTTTATATTTACTTATACAATATGATGCAAATTAAATGCGTAATGCTCTGATATATTATAATCACATGCGTTTGCATATCGTACGAGAGAACATCAGTATTATACATACATATGTACTTCTATATATAAACAAATTGATTGCGCAATGTGTGAAAGCCGTATGAGGAATTCACTCTTACTTATGTGCACACGCGAAACCTGTCCCAATCTATAGAATAATACATACGTATATAAATAAATAAATATTTTATACATATCAAATGAGAATAATATCTCTTAAATATTAGTAGATAATCTATAATAATATCATTTGGTAATATATTACCAATCGATTTATAATATTAATTTACTTTGCAATCAAATTAATCTTATACAATAACAATTTGTCGATTAAATATTTCTGATGATCAATAATTTATAATAATAATTATTATAATATTGCTTATGTCATTAAAGTTCGTTTATTTTTCTTGTCGTAATTTTCTTCGTTTTCGCCACTCACTTTTATTTGTTGATTAAATTGTTTTGTTTTTTGGAGAAAGGAATTCGACACACGTGTATATTTATTATTACGGCATCTCCTTATCAAAGTTAATTTGCTTCTACGATCTCTCAACACACGATGGTGTGTATTATGTGTGTACATATAGTATTCTACTAACAGCAGCAGAAGCAGTAACAGCAGCAGCGGCCAGCGAACGAATCGATCGACCATTTCCGAGAGGTTATTTATCACTCGACATTGCACGTACGCGCGCAAATGGTTTGCCAGACATTATATGAGGATGCGAATTAGAAATCCAATGCCGATATATTTCCTGGATGCCCAAGACGTTTATAAATATATATATATATTTATTTATTTTTTCTTTGATAGAATTTTAATTTAATTTAATTTTTTTTTATTGATATAGTTTTATTTATCATTGGATTTGATATATTCATTCAATTTGCAATAGATAATCATATGAGAAATATATTTTATAATAATCATTTATGAGATTTATAATAAATTTGTTATGAAAAAAAATAAATTATATTTTGTTTAAATTTTTTTATTTGATTATTAGATAAGTATATAGTTATGTTATTATTGCTATTTTCTATTTGTTCTTGTGACAAATTCCTCATAGAGTTGTGTCGTAAAATCAGATAATAATATTGCAGTGAATATATAATAATAATGTTAGAGTGAAATAAATTCTTGAGCGTGCCACGATCACGACCTTTGCAATAACAAACCCATAAAGATTAGTTAATCGTATATTAATGACGGGCCCAGTGAAAGAAGGCTTTAAGTTAACAGGACAACGACTCATTGTCGATGCATTGACGTATATATTATAATAATAGTGGTACGGTATGGTAGCACACACGGTAAACTCACCCTCCCACTTTATCACGATCATATTGCGACGTTGGTTCGCGGTTAAGGTATAAAAGCATCAATATAATAATATTATGTGCTTGTAGCTGTGGATATGTTTCTGTTCCTCACTGAATAACGGGTTTGAGCCTGCTGCAAATAATTATGATAATACAAGTATGAAAAGTGACAGACATCAGACAATAAAAACTTGCAAATATTTAGACAGAATTTTTTTTTATATAACTTTTCTTTGATTTTTTATTTGAATTATATTTTTTCTTCAATGGTTATCTATGTTTAATAATTATTAAATATTGATAAATAAATATAAATATCTGTAATAGAGAATAAATATAAATTAATTGAAAGAAATATTTAAATTAATGAATTAAATTTAGTGGTTTTAATTAATTTTCTCTTACAATCTAAATATTATAAATAAATAAATAAAACAAAATTAAAATTAAAATTTAATATATTTATTTATGTAATTAGTTATTATACAAAATAAACATAATGTTTATTTATAATAATCATTAATAAAATTGAGATAAAAAATTGTTTGTCAAGTAGAAAATATAATTCATTTTTATCGTCAAATCATAATTTAAATCATCAACAAACTGTCGATAAATTTTATCTAAAAAAAAAAATACAATATTATTTTTTCACATTCCCAAATACTTCTTTAACAAAGAATATATATACATACATATGTATAAATAATATTTATTAAATATACATGTATACACTGTCAGTTAACGATTGAGCCTAAATCACGTTTACAAACTGCAGACATCATAAATTTATTATATCTTCAGATTATTTACAGATTTATATTTACATACATACGAACACACTACACAATATGCAAAAAATTTTAAAAACCACATAATATATATATACTTAACTGATATTTGAAAATAAATTTCCAGTGGAAGTATATGATTTTCACAATAATTTTCATTTTGTTCTCGTAAAATGAAAAGGCCAAAAGACTAATTAACTGTGCAATATCGTATAGCAGCTGTTACTCGGTAGCTTTACGTTATCGACAAACTAAAACAGTAGATATATACACATACATATGTATAGCCATAACAAACTAATACCTATTCAGCCACACATACTTATATATTATCGTTTTTAATTATCTTCAACCAGTAAAGCTGGATAAAGTGTTTCATATTTCCAAGGGCTCAAGATTTTCTATTAAAAAAAATTCCTTTTTTTCTCTTTCTTTAGTCATAAGAATATAAGGTATATACTTATAATTATACTTACGTTATATATCTGTTTATAGTGCATACTCCCATTCATCAGTGGCCTCATGCCCTCACCACACTAATTTTTTTATTAATAAATTTTATGTAGAAAATAAAATATATCGGTTTACAATCGCGCGTGGGTATTGTAGAATGTCTTAATTGAAATTGCGGAAGTTCGGGGAATTATGGAGTGAGAGCTATATTCCATATGTATGTATATATGCAATGAGGGTTCAACAGTGCGTGACAAGGAAATAATTCGCGATCGTAAACGTCGATAGATCACGGTAGATCACTCTCACAACGCCGTTATAAACTTCAATGCATGCGCACATTTGGATTTGATTTCATACGACGATTACTGAGAAATCTGGACAGCGATAAAAAAATTTGTTGTATAAAAAAAAAATATATATTTTATACATACATAAAATGTACGTAGATAAATGTATAATATAAATATCAGACAAATAGTAATCGATATATAATAAATGTATGTATATAACTTAGTGAAAGATATTGCAGTTAATCAAGACACTGAGATTATTGCCAAGTAGAAAATTAAATTACTGTCGCTGTATTACATGGACAATTATTATTCAACTATTAAATATTCAATAAAATATACAGCATAAATAAATTGCAGACAATTTTCGTTGTAAATAATTTTTATAACAACTAAAAATTTCCAAATACATTAATGTATCTCAATTTATATTTATTTTTTTTTCCATCTCCTGAAATATTATAATAAACGAGATCAATCTTTTTTCTTTTTCTTTTTCAATCCAGTATGTGCACGTATATATTTACACGTGCACTTATATTTATACATGTATACATGTATAATATCCTTGCATATTATAAAGAGGTCATATAATATATCTCCAGTCATAATATTGTAGTGCGGGTATTGCAAATATATTTTATATCCTTTAGTATATCTCACGTATCGCATAAGACCAAACAGGATCTCGTTGCTATCGATCCTTGCAGTCCACAGTTGGGATATATGGCTAGAGGGTGAGAGTGAGCACACGAATGCACATGAGCAGGAGGAGATGATCAAGAATAAAAAATAAAAATAATACAACATGAAGAAGAAGTTGGGCGCAATGAGGCGCGCAAGTCAAGGTCGAATTTATTGCTCAGCTTGTATATATTGCTGTGTGCAGACATATCCTCGGGTGTATATGGCCGGTTGTACACCACTCGCACTTTCTTCCACAAGTAACATTACAATGTAATATGGCAAGGTGAATATAGATACATATATGCATGTATAATATTTATATGCAGGTATACATTTATAATACTGCGAAAGTGCTCTTGCAGTGTTGACGTGTCTGTACACGAAATGAGTGTTTACTATTTCGTTATATGACTACACAAATTTTCTAATAAATTTATTGTTTGTTAATACGAACTATAAAGATGGATATTTATTTTTATCTATGAATTTTGTATTTATTATTAATAAACTTAATGGTAATAAATATAAATTTAATAGATGAAAATTTTTTTTTAGATTCAAATCAATTTTTTTTTTTTAAAAATGAATGCATAAATTTTGTAGGGCATAAAATTTGCTACAAAAAAGTTCCTTAGTGCAAACGCTCTCCGACCAACAGTTTTTAAGTTGTAGAGCTGAAAAAAAAAAATAATTATAATTAATTTTCACGCATTTTTAATTTTTAAAATTTTATTGGAAAGCGTTTTTCCCAAGGACCTAATATATAACACTCTCATACATATATATACACTATATATCTCGAATTATGTATGTATGTGCGTGTGTAACATAAATTGCGTGCGTGGAAAATTATTTCCATGAATGATTTATAGCAATTTGTTTTGTATAATAACAATTTTTTTTTTTTCGAGTCATAAATTTACACCTAAGAGTATAAAACAATTTATTTCATATCCGAATAATGATAATATCAACAACAAGAAGAAATAGAAATTAACAATGTTATATTTAATTATGAAATTTCAATTGAAATAATAAAGAAAGAAAATCGCAATGAAAAATTTACATTCAACTAATAAATAAAAACAAAAAAAAAATTAATATAATAAATAAATTAAATTATAAGAATATACGTTTCTCATATAGATACATTTTCTGTTCTATATAAAAATACGCGTGTATTTATATAGATATTTATATAAAAAGTGAAAAGGTAAAATGTTCATAAGCCGTAACAAATATAAATAACGCAAAGATCTTCATATCAATAATTTAACATCACCATCATCAACTTTATATTTACAAATAAATACCTATGCAATACGTTATATAATTCTTTCTTCTTTCAATTTAATTGCAGGTTGGTTTTCAGTGGTGCCAAATAATAGTGGCACCGGAAGTGCAAGAGTTTACCGACGAATCGGTGCACTAGTGAGAGCTGGAGTTCCGGCATTTCTTCTAGCTAAACCATTACGGGCATACACTCTCACTCATTCAAAAATGGGTATGTAAATAAACATCTATACACATTAAAATAAATACAAAAATATAAATAGACATATACATCTTTACATTTACGTAATAATAATAAAATAATTCATAAATATAAGTACATCATATTTGTATAAAATAACTGCATAATGCTTCTTTACAACAGCAATAATATTTATTTCAATTCTAGAATTAGTTATCTATATACGAATGAAGAAAATATATTTTACAACTCTCTAGAAATATTTTAAAGACTCAACATAGAAATATTAAATAAATTTCTCATTTATATATAAATTCATATTCACATATACCATAATAAAATGCGTTATATTTGATCCAGCGAGTAATATCTCACTAATCCTTTCCGCAATTTTCATACGAGAATATAAAAAAAATTAGTAAATAAATAAATAGTATAAATGAGAAAAGAAAATTGACTGAATGATGTAATGTGACATCGTCGACCTCACATAATTTTTAATTTATTTGTCATGACTTGTCTTTCCCACGATGAATAACAAAAACTACAAACATATATATACACACACATATATATATATATATACTCACCTTATAAATAAATATATATATGCAACAACCGGTTAATATATAGTTCGTTGTCGCGACACAAAGCAGCAAAATGACATGCACTGGTGACGTGCAAGAAACCACAACTTGAACCTTCCGCAGATAAATATGTACATATACATATATAAGATAAGCTCTATGGTGTCGACGTGGGTTTTAGCGTTTCAGTCATGCCCAGGCTTGGCACTTTTATGCCGGATTTATAGTGCTCTGCATCATATAGCAATGGTCATTTCTTCCGTAAGCTTTTGCCTCATAAACGTTCAACGTAAACGAAGCCGTTAAACGGCTACACAAAATGAGTACCGCACGCGATACTCTATAGGTAGCTTTTACTACAATATGTAGGTATAACATATCAACATATAGGTGTATACATCAGTACATACACGCACATATGCATATATGCAGTGTATAAACTCGAGTGCATGTCGAGCAATTATTTCCGCGAGTTCGCGGAATTATTAAACTCTTTCGTTTACACTGTAGAACTATACATCGCGCTAATGTTGCGTGATATACGATGTATTTATTATTAAAATATATAAAATAATACGTTGTCGTATGTGTATCTCTGTGTGGTCATATACATTTTACTTGATATAATTCTTTTCTTTTTTTTAAACTCGTGAATATATATTTATTTGGTAATAAACGGCAATTTATTGTGAGATCGCGCACGTGCGTTGCATGGTTTGTTTATGTGTTAGAATGTAAATGAAATTAAATATATAAGAGAGGATATATTCGTTTATATACTTTGTTAATTTTGTGTAGATCAAAGAAAAAATAAACATTCGTTAGGATTAAATAAATTTAATTATCATTTCAAATAAATATTCATTTCAATATGATGAAATTTAATCGTGCTTTGTATTAATTTTTTTTTTCTCTTGGAAAATATTAAATATTTTTATTATCAATGTATATTTATGAATGGTGAATTATTTGATTGTATGATACAATGTGGAGAAAATCGTAATGAGATATAATATTTTCTTGGGTGCAGCGACTGGCCGTGACATGAATGTCAACATATCTTTTAGCACAATGCAGGCGAATACTCGTGTGTAATTCTTGTATATATTATACCTATATGTCCACATTGCTGTACTTATTTATTTTATATGCATGTGTATATACATAGATTTACAGTGCGTCGACGAAACGTAGGCGCGTTTACATTGTATAATGTAATAAGGAACGCGGCAACAGTGGCCCCTTTGGTGATAAAGCCACAGGCGTGTGCGCGGACTCATGTGTCATTCTGTTTGACATTATATGCCATTGTACAATAAAATGATTATGATGGACACAGTAGGATTGAATACAGAACATTATATGTATGTAAAGAATATATAAAATAAGTTATTTAATACAGAATAATGTTGTGTGATTGAAGGGAAAAAATATTTACATTTTCTGTCAAAGTTTAATTTGTATGAAATAGATTTTTTTTCTTTTTTGACACGTTGATTTATATATATTCTAAATTTTTTTATATTTTAAATTAGATAGAGAGGCTGACGTCATTTTATAAATTTTATTACAGATGTGAACGAATTTATATAGGAATAATTTTTTTTTTTTATTTAAAATTTTGAAAAGTGTTGTTAAATGTATTTGTGGTGATTTAAATATTAATATTGAAGTAGTAATATTAATATTAAATTTAATATTAATATTGGGAAGTGATTTGGGATAATTGATGAATAATAAATATTGTTTGGATTAATTATTGCAGAAAATGGAAATTTAAGAGCACATTATACAAAAACTACGGTAAAAGCTGGTGAAGTGTTGCGTTTAGCGGCAGTATTTCAAGACACAAGAAGAGCACCAGTATCTAATGGAGTGACTGGCGTGACGACTGGTGGTTCAGAAAAAAAAAATTCAAGGTCATCAGAACGAGATCAGTATGCTCAATGTCTAGATTCTCAGGGGCATGAACTCTTCGCACCATTATCGTCACGAGGTGAATTTTATGCTACATGTCAGAGTGGTAGTCTTGATACAGGAAGTGATGCAGTACTATACAGAGTACATCAATTGGCACGAAGAGATTTACCACTTAGAGTGAGTTTATATTATAATATAAAACAAATGAGATTTTTATTCCGCTCATTTTCTCCTGCATTAAATAATAAACTGAAATAAATACAAGAAAAAATTCTCTCACAATTTACTTTAAAGAGATTCAATATGCCATAAATGTAAACATAATTACAACATCGATTTATTATTTATAAATTTTCTTCTACCTTTCACTTACTTCTATAAATCAGCATTCTAATTAGATAATTAATATTGATAGTCCGAACAAGTAATAAATTTTCTTCTCTATTTATTTTTCTTTTTCTTTCGCTTATTCTCATGATTTTACATCAATTAATGATCCTGATTATTTATTTTAAATATAATACTGCACATAAAAAAAATAATTGCATTAAAAAATAAAATATTTAATTTCAATTTTCGCTGGAAAAATTTTCACAAGTATAAATATTTTTTTTATTAATATGTATTTATACATACATATTATTGCGGTGATTTAACAATTTAAAATGCATTAAAGAGTAGCAGGAAATTTTTTTTATTGTCTATTTATAGGTACGACTAGTCGCTGGGCCTTTGCCAATACCATTGCCACGTGATTACAGTGGTTTGATGCAGCTTGAGGGTGCAACCAGAGGACCAATAGTATTGGGCTGCGCTGTACCACTTGTGCCAGAACGTCCATTGCCAGGCAATACTGTACCTGAACTATTAGAGTTAGTTGCAACTGGTCCTGGCGCGCCACGTGTCAAACGTGCACGACTTGGCTGTCCGTCTGAGGCACGACTACTTGCGTCACCAAAAATGCAGCGACTACTTTCTGCATGCAGGTAATGAATAAAGAATGTAGTTATTTATAAACTAGAATAAATAAAAAAATAATACTACCAAGCAATGGAAATAAAATTTTGAAGATAATAATAAAAATTAATCGTGTACGAAAAGAAACAAATTGATTTAATTACGGGTTGGATTCTTTTTAATTTATTTATTTTCTTTTATTTGTTTTTTGGAATTTTAGACGAGCACTTGATCAACGAGCAACAGAACCACGTGTAGCGCCACCAAAACCCATTTCAACTATTATCCAATTGAAAGAATTAAATTTGAAAGAAATAAAATCAAAACCAGAAACAAAGCCAATATTACAGAGTTTAAAAGAGGGTTTGGAGCACATAAAAAAATCTACGATACGTGATCGTAGTTATTCAAGAACAAATAGTGGTGGTGGAGGTGGTGGTGTTGGTGGTGGTGGTGGTGGGACAAGTAATAATCATGGTTTCCTCGAGCGAATTACGAGAATAGCTCACGGTGGTAGAAGTAGAAATCCAGCGAAGAAATCAGCGTCGTTTACCTTTGCAGTACGACCAGAAATTGGTATGAGATCACCAGAGCGTTACGCCAGTCTTGAATCATCTGATGCAACTGCATTGGCATTAAACATTTGCACAAATAATATAAATAACAATGAAAATTTTAGTAATAATGGATTTTTATCGAGACAACAGGTACAACGATCTGTATCGACAAGTGTTCTTGAAATTCAAGCTCGTGCAACAGATTTAGATCCACCTTATTCAAAGGTCAGAGATAGTCTCACTCCACTACCACCGATTCCACCAATAAAATTGGAAGATATTTACACGGAGATTTGTGAGCCTACGAATAATTGTTCAATGAGAAATCGAAAACTACCAGAAGCAAAACCACCGCCGTTTTCAAATAATAAAATAATTGGCGGGACGAATGAAAAGGATCGCGGTTATGTTAAACTTGCTGCGCACTCTGAAATATCAGATTTGTCAAATACAGAAGACGAAGAAGGAATTTATAATACTGTATGCTGAGGATTAATTATTAAATTGTTTGGATAATACAAAGAAAAAAAAATTACGAGAATAAGATGATGAAGAAAAAAATTGATGTTGAGATTAAATTATATTTGTTTACAAAAATTATGAACAGTGTGAATTATTAATAATGATGAAATTTCATGTGATGAGCCTTGATTTGAATCATTAAATATAATCGACAATTTGAACAATTGAATATGTCATGGTTTGATGAGATACCTGAGATATTCCATACGTCTTTTTATTTTTTTTTTATCTCTTTTTCTCTATTCTTACCCTGTGTATTTTATTCAGTAAACACATCGGTTGAGCCGCAAAAATTTACGCGTGTTGCGTGACGCGCACGATTTAACCATGTAAACCATGGACGTATTATTACGACACGCGTGTGTACTTGACTGTGTATTTTAAACGTCGTGGATCGAGGAAACTGCAGGGTTTGTGGAAAATAACTGATGTGAGAGACTTCGTGTCTACTTTCACAGTACTATTCATTTTTTTTTTTCTTTCTTTTTTTCTAAGCTCTCATAAATTTTTTTATTCTGTTATTCTTTATAAATATATATGCCCAAGAGGTTATTACACGAAAAAATAAAATAGAAAAAACAACAGAGAGCGAAAGAGAAAAAGAGAAATATAACAAATAAAAAAAATGAATTAAAAAAGTCGATGATTTTAATAATAAAATTGTAATATTTGTATTTTACATTCCATGAAATTCATGTTAATAAATATGAATATCAAACGAAAATTATTCATTTTTATTT
>JAQQBR010000002.1:6237876-6253684 GCA_030347285.1 Microctonus hyperodae
AGTAAATATTATTTTTTATTTTTGTTAACTTTGTTATGCAAGTAATGTAAAAATTATCTGAAATAATTTACCGGTTTTGTAATATTAATATTGCAGCAATTTTTTGTCTCTTCATGCAGGAATAAATGAAAAAAGATGCGGCAACGTTGACCAAGAGATGTTGAAGAATTTTTGAAGTTGCAAACTCAGTTGACCGCGTATTTCAAACTGTCCTTTGGGCAGGTGAGTTCAATGACCAGTTTAACACAAATTGTTACTTCTGCTGCTTCGGCATCTGCTTCTGCTTTTGTTGGACTCGATCTTGAATCCACAAACCGTTGTTAGCCATCTTACTTGGAGATTTAGTGAATCGTTAAAATTCTGTCTGGAATAACATATCAAAAGGACCCGGGTGATTCAATCGCATCAGAAGATCGAGTATTCCACCTGCAAATGCAACTTCCAAAAGAAGTTCTTTGAGTATGGAAAATCGGTGATTATATTACATGGTCAATGCTCTTGGTAAATTTTTAATTGCCAAAGAATTTTATCAGTATAAATAAAATAAATAAATAAATAAATAAATGAAATAAATTTTATATCTTACATTTCCATAATTTTTATTCACTGTAATCATTTGATTTTATAATATAAAAACAATTATATTATTTGTAAATACTTTTGAAATTGCCACAAGAAAATTTATGTATTTTGATAAAGGAATATCATTTGATTTTCAATTAGCTTGCGTGTTTTGCTATTGGAAAATGTATGTAGATAACAGTTATATTCCTTTTCTGTAGCTTTTAAACTAATTATAGAATACACTAGACAGAACATAAAATTCTAGGTTCATGGAGTTGTCTTCGTATACCGAATAAACTTGATAATTGGTGGGATGCCATGGCATGCACTCAGTTAAATTTATTGAGAATATACAAGAGAAGCATGTTATCTGCAAACATCCTCTCCTCCTATTTCCTTTCTTTATGTAAGGATGTGAGCATCGTTCCCTGGTATTTCTTATCCATTTCCAATGAATTACATATGCAATATTATTACATTATATTTCCAATTTTATAAGTAAAAATTTTATTTTCATATTTATCAAACATTTTATTCTTTACATTGTGTTATATTAATTTATTTTAAATATACTGACATTGATGATTATGCCCCCGAAGGAAATCAATAAATCACAAGTGAGGGTGGGAAATGCATCGAGAGATAGTGAAAAGAAGTAGAAAAAGAGAGATCGAAGGGCAGCTAGCAAATTTTACACGGGCGTGTCAGTACCATAAACTTTGAAATACGATAGCCCACGGTAGACAGTTTAATTGCTATGTGGTTGCTGTGGATGAAAGGAGCTTTGATAAATTACCCTGTTAATGCATCAACTTTTCCATGGTATATATTGTATTGCTACGATTTCTCCAAGCATTTTTGGTTTATCTATTTATTTTATGCATACAATTTTATTGATAAAATGAAGAGCATTATTTCATTGCGAATTAAAATTTCATTCAGTGCAAATGTTAGCAAATTAATTGAGGTAGAATGAAAGCAACACACAATTAAATGATAATAAAAAATAAATAATAATTAACGATCCTGTATTTAATTATTTATTTATTTTCTTATTATCCTTGCAATTGAATATTCAATTCATCACCAAAATAATTTATTTACTTTATATAATAATAAATTAAGGGTTAAATATTCAAATTAAGTAAAGACGCATTTACTAAAATAACAAACCAACAGAAGTAAATAAATTCTTATACACAATATAAATTACAAATCAAAACTAAACTATTCCAATAAACTAGAATAATAAAAATTGAGTATATAATTTACCGAATATTTTTTCAAATAAAATAATTTATTACTCTTTATATATTTGTATATCATAGTGTACACTTTATATAAAATATTACATTTACCCCAGAGGAATATTCAAGGTTGGAAAGACAAATTGTCTGTCGTATCGCGGCATCAAGAGTCACACAACGTGGCATAACTTCATCTAACGCACGACGACACGTTACGAGAAAAAAAAAAAAGACTAATGAAAATAATGAAAACAAAAAAAAACAAAGGGTATGTAGTATAATATACAGACGAAGGATATGAATGTATGTATCATGGTATGTATACGCCAGATACATACACACATATGTATATATGTACATATAAATGTGTGTATGAACATTGCACGAGGGAATCTCAGATGAGATGAACGTCGCGTCCGAAGGGACAATCATGGAGGTGGTACGTCTACCCACTTATTAATAACGCCCGCCGCCTATGGCGCTTTTTATATATCTTCTTGGCCGTGACGCGAAGGTTAATAACCATTGTGAGTTGACTATAGCCATCAGACATTGGCAAGGGTCCCAGCATAGCACTAACCTCGCCAGCAAAATTCCTTTATAATGGCTATGACCTACGACTCGATGACGCAACGACTTCCTATACTGCTAATAGAGGCGAGTAGGTATATGCCATGACACTTGGTAAGAAGTACATTATATCGCGAAAAACTTATTGTGACTTTGAGTGGGATATTATTGGACTTGTGGTAAATCAACTTATCGATGAGTTTCTCCGAGGAAAAAAAAAACCTTGTTCTCAATTTTAAGAGAAGAAGAAAAAATCCAGCGATTTTTTATTTTGTTACTTAATATTTTGTCTTGTGATGGAATGAAAAATTATTTTGCTTTGGGTTTCGATGAGAGTAATTGAACATTGAATGATAATTTGATAGTAATTTGTAATTGTATAAAATTATGGTTTAATGTTTATGACGTAAGTATGATTAGGTATTATCGAATTGCGTTGTGAAAAAAATTTTGTTTGTTATGAGAGAATTTAAAAATGTAATAACATCATTTTAAAATGTAGTTTATTGATAAGTATGTTATCATTAATGTATCGTTGAAGTTTCAATATCATTGAAAAAGTAATTTGAAAGATAATATAAAATTATTTTTTCGCTTTAAAAATATGTGACCTTCTTTGCGAATGCACTTTAATGCGTAAATGTCAGTGTTACACTAGTAATTTTGTAGATAACATGGGTTATGAATTATAACTTGAGAGAGTATATAAGAGTGTATGAGTGTCCGTGAAATATTTGTTAAAAAAGAGGAAAAAAATGAAACTTACTCGCAGAAGGATATACGAGCTATTGAGAAGCGTGAATAACTGAGAGCACCGGAAAAATTACAACATAAAAATTTTTGTTCTTTATTATAACAAATCAAATTTGTTTTCTTCGATTGACGGATTAATTTTATGTTACATCAAATTGATAATTGATATTCGAATTCAAATCTTTTATTATTAGCACTTGAAATTTCGTTGTGTTGAACTCTATTTCAAGGTGCTACAATTAGAACGAGTCACTTTATACATAGTTGTGTGTTATATTTAAATAAAGTGAACGACGAGTGGAAAAAATTTTTTTTTTATGTATCAATTAAAAGATATTTCATATATCAAACAAAAAAATTATAATTAAAATCATGTTATTGTTTTATATATACATTTTCATACAATTGTATTTGCAAGAAATAAATTCTTCAGGTAGGTGAATTGATTATATTAATATATTATTTTTATATTTATTAATTATGAATTTATATTTACTATAAATTCATTTCCACTAAGAATTATAGAAGAATTAAATTTTTTTCAAAAGTATATTTTAGATTAATATTAAATTTATAGGTACAGACTTTGATTACAAAGATACGTGCAAATGGGCAAAAGAATTTCCAATGTGTGGTGAAAAATTTCAATCACCGATAAATATAAAAATTCCAAATCTTGAAAGTTTAGGTGAACTTCCTCCATTAAAATGGAATGGATATGAAAATGCACCAACGACAATGACGCTAGTAAATTCTGGTCATTCAAGTATGTAAATAATTACACCACATCAAACAAAAATAAAATTATAATTCCTTTCTTTGCTAATTTTCCATAATATAAACTAAAGTATTCATTCGATTATCAAATAAAAAAAAAATAAATATAAATAAATCAATATTAAATTAATATATATTTAAAACAATTTCAGTTACACTGACTGGACAGTGGGATGACAATAATATTCCATACATCACAGATGGACCACTCACTGACGCTTATATATTCGAACAATTACATTTTCACTGGGGGCCCAATGACAGTGTTGGCAGTGAGCACAAAATGAATGGAAATAGGTTTGTGCAATTCATTAAAAAAAAAAAAAAATAATAAAAAAAATCCTTAATAAATCTACATAAAACAACAAACATAAAATTCCTCCACAGCTTTCCACTTGAGATGCATATGGTCCACTTTAAAAAAGAATATGAAACATTTTCAAATGCTGTAAAGTATTCAGATGGATTGACAGTAGTTGGACTTTTCTTCGATGTATTAATTAGTTCAATCATTCACTTATATTATTAATATTACAATTAATAACCTAAACAAATAATACTAGTTTAATTTTTTTTTAGATATCCCCAATGGGTTCTGAAGCTTTGACAGCAATTTTAGGTGGAGTTTCTGCTGTTTCTTCATCCAAAGATCCATTTGAATTAGATCCATTTGAATTATCTTCATTTAATGTTGCCATCGCTGCAGTACAATTTGCTACTTATGCTGGTTCTCTAACAACACCACCCTGCAGTCAAAGTGTAATATGGATTTTACCAATTAATACATTAAACGTTTCATCAAAGCAGGTAAATAAATTAATACCCAACAATAATTATCATAAATAAAAAAAAAGAAAAATAATTTTATTTATTATTTTTATCATTTATTAGATGAAAAAATTTCGGAATATTGAATTAAATCACGGTGATACACATAACTATCGTCCTACACAACCGCTTAATGGTCGTAGTATCCACATTTTTACTCAATGGTCAAAATTATATATGTGCGACGTTTATAGATCAACAACAGAGACATAAATAATTTGTGAATTATGCAAAGTCATTAATTCGATTGAAATCGAGTGATATAATAAATAAATTATTAATAATAAATAACTATATGCTTGCAGTACATTTTACCTGCAACATTACGGTGACAGGAATTTATGTGTATATGTGTGTTAAAAATATAAATGATAATAAATATAAATTATTTATACATATAAATAATTATTCATTTTTTTTTGCATTACAAAATTATTAATTACCTATTGAAAATACGAAAAAAAAAATATAATGAAAAATAATTTAAATACAGTCGTAATAAAATAATTTAAATACGGTCATTTTAAAAATTTATTATCCAATGACGTGAATGTATAAAGATATTTATATCTTTTTCGATCTCTTACTTGCATGTCTGTGTAAGTGAATGTTATATCTATGAGTTAATATATAAAAAAGGTGCATCAAGGTGGAAAACATTGCTTAAACACGTGTCGAATTAATCTTCATTACACAAATGTTCACACGAAGTTATAAGTGGTGTATATAAAATGTCGTCATTGGTTTAAAAACGAAAATTATACCATAAATGGTATGGATTCCATACGATCGCATCTCCCACGGGAATGGTAAATCGTTTGGTACGTTTGAGAAAGCATTACACACAGCATAAAACAAGTCATATATGTATACATATAAACTCTGGGGCGTTTCCACATATAAGTCACGCGTGTAAGGATTTCAACGATGGCTGAATGCGCAGAGCTTTGCGTTCATCGATCCGTTAATGGAAAATCGCGTCTATTGAAACTATAAAGAATAAATAAATATACATAGATAAATTCTATCGATCTTTCCGATGTTATACAGAGAATAATATCATTGAATCAGTATTATATTACTGTTGGTTATATAAACTAAGGAAATAAACACCGGTGTGTACTTGTATACGCAAATACGATATTTATTCTTGAATAGAAGAAAATAGAATTGAATTAAAAAGTATAGAAAGAAACATTGTCGTGACAATTGCGCAGCTGAGAATCAACGATGGGTGTGTCTTATTTCAATCGGGACATGAGAATCCAATTCATTAAACAGTGTCTCTTCTATATATCTCAATTGCTATGGGTAATTCAACGAGTCATTAGTAAAGACAAGACCTAATACTATGTAGATATCTATACCAGTGATAAAGACCATTCAACATCAGACTTAAACTGCGTGAAGAATTCATAAAGCGAAAGAAATATATTTAAATTTAATTTCCATATAAATAATTATACATATTTAAATATGTACATATATTTCGAGACAAAAATTAAAGAATTAAATTGTAGTCCTTGGAAAGGTCATGACAATAAGTGTCCCAATAAAATCGAAGGTTGCCACCGTGTGCATATATGGTCGAGTGAGTCTATAAAAGGTAATTGCCATTACCACTCGCGATTCGAAGGGTAAAGGCTACGGCCTATTGGTAATTAACTTAATTACAGGGTAATTAAGATTCATCGCGACGCCAGTAAACCTTGCTATGCACACAGACAAACATAAACATATAAAAATCTTTAGTAGTTACTTATATTATTTCGGCGATCGGATTTACGCGGGTAATTGATTAATTAATGAAAATATCATGAGATATTTAATTGAATTAAATTAATGTCACGAATTATATACCGTTAACATTAAACATTTATTTTTATTTGGATTACATATATATCACGAATAAAATATTTTTTTTTGTTTTTACAATTTAACTTTGTAGTGAAATAAAATACATGAAGATGTTTATCACTATTATATTCCCAACGTTTCATTTATAGACGATATATAAAATTATATAAATGTATATAAGAGATCAATGACCCGAAAGTTTATGGCGCGAGCTTTAAAGCATAAACTTGGGACGGTGCCATGTTGGCATATCATTGGCAGAGATAGGCGAAAGCGTAGGCGAAATAATAATTTGACGTAAGTCAAAAATGCGTGGTTGAATAAGTATTGTCTTCTTCTAACGACAAAGTCATAAGGAAGCAACTCAAGTATGGGTGCACAAGTCGATACTCAAGCCCACATATTCTATTGGCATTGGCATGGCAGTTTCAAATCTTTATATAGTAAATATACATATGAATATATGTATACAGATATGTATGTATGGATACAGAGAAGTCTGGTGCGTTTGCAGCAGTTGACGATGAACGTCGTAAAACGTTTAGTGATAACTGAACTGGGTTCGTGTTGCGGCACAGGACAACTAAACCTACTAACAAGAGTTTTCATGTGTGGGGATGTTATAAAATAGTTGTCCGTTATGTGTGTATGTGTGTATTGATTTATATTTGTTTATTTATTTATTTGTAGATGGATATATTGAATTCCGATCGAAGCTTTAAGCAAGTCAAGACAAGAATTATGAATAAATATAAAAGAAAAAAAATATATGAAGATAAAACATAAAAAATAATACAGCAATTCAATTAATTGCTATATTCATATATCATAAAAACGATGTCAATGAACTTTTATTTATTAAATTACTCATTATTTTTTTTTATTTAGAACGAGAAAAAAATTTCTAATCGTCAATTTTTTTTTTGGCTATTTTAATTTGACATTCGTCTTATTATATCCACTGGCTATATATATATAGTTTATTTTTGACACTATATATCTACGTATATACTACATGATATTTCAATCGATAAAGTCACTCATAAATATTTAATTATATTATATAATTAAATTCATTTATTCTTATTTTCAATCATCTCACAATTTCTTTTTTCCTCCCATTACATTTTTAATTTTATGCATAGCAAAAATTATATAAGCTAAATATAAATTGTGCTTTTGATTAAAATGAAATATTTAATTAGAGAAACAAAAAAAAATATATTAATAATAATAATACATATATGAAATATTATATGTATTAAGCAAGAGTGAGTAAATGAATAATTTCAATGTGCATGCTTGATCAATCGAGATAAAATGGTGAAGAGGAAACGCAAATACAAGGCGATGATGAATGTTTCCGCTTTATACCATCCTTTAGCATACATATAAAACCCATGTACCTCTATATATATGCAATACATACGTATACATATGTATATACCTACATAACCACAAACGTTTATTCTTTAGCAACACTCGCGAATTCTCCACTCACTATTCCACCCTTCATACACGATACCTATTAACCTCCCTGTATTTGCCAATGTGTTCTCCAACGATACTTACAATTTTTCAATTTACATTAACACCGTAAAGAATCGATTAATCGATACCTTGCGATATTAACGAATCGTTTTAACTCCCCCTGATTTCATCGTTTGTACATAATACATTTAATAAATATAAAAATCATCAACGTCTGTATAAAACACACATGCAAGAAATATAAATAAACACACCAATATAACATATAACAAAAGGGCGTAAACGATAAATTATAAAACACAAAATATTCCCCTGTCATAAATAATAATAATTTATATTTATACATATAGCTAACGATAAACCATATATATATATTATCGCAAAATATAATTATGATTTTATATTTATTTGAGAAAAAATAATCAGTCAAAATTATTTGAATACATCAATGAGTTTTATAAAATTAAAACTATATTATTTTTTATTATAATATATTTATGTGTATTTAATAAATATTGAAATATTTATAAAAATACACTGTTTATATTTTATGTACTTATAATAGTTGTATATATACTAGCAAAAGGGAGAGAGAGAGAGTAATCTAAAATCAACAAGTACATAAACTCACCCACGCTGTACAATATTTTAGTCCGATAGCCAATACGAGCGACACACCAAGCTCCTACGGCAGCAACTACTACGCAAAACTGCGTAACTCTTATATATATGTATGGGGTATGTAGATATACATATGTATACTTGATGACAGCGATTGATTGCAAGAGTATACATGTGCAATGTGTATACGCAGTGGCATGGTTCATATCATGATTTTTTCCGTAGAACTAAAATTACCAAACACAAAAATAAACGGAAAAATCATCAATAAATATAATTATTTTGAGTACGTATATAAATGAATATATAATGTACGTAAATATGTATGTAAAATGTCAGTATATATGTGATTTACTAGCTAAAATATTTAGTATCCGATTAAGAGATTGTCTGATTTGCTTAGACGAAAAAAAATATATAAATTTATGTAGTTGAATACAAATAATTTTATAAATTTCCATTTCTATAATGTCTTCCAATTTTTGTTTGTACTGATATGTGTATAAATGTGTTTTTCACATGTTTAAATGTATGCTTGTACGAGTGGACTGGATTACAGCACGTGAGTGGTGACTATAAGTCCCGTGTGCAACTTGAGTTTCACGATTCAACGAGTTGGGAACTGGTCGGTAACTCATGCAGGTTGACGCGCCGGCCATTGTCCATCGAGAGTCATTGCTTCCCTCTTTTCTTCGTGAATCGAAATGCTGTAACTAAATGTCATTCATGTTAGTCTCACGAAGTTGATCGCGTTGGCACTGCCTTTATGTAAAAAAAAAAAAGATTAATTTTTTTGTATCATTTTTTTTCCCGTCATTTTTTATTACTGATGAAACTGTACGATAAAAATAAATACAGTTGCAAAAAAGTTTAGCTAAGTAAGAGAAAGGCTGTTCTGTTAGGTTGTATATTTATTCGTATACATATATAGTATAATTTAATCGAAAGTTGATTGATTAGTCTACTGGAATAGCTTCCCATTACCCGCTTGATCAATTGTGTGCTCGACCATTTGTGACCAGATCATATAATAGTAAAGTGGACGGTATTATTTCACTCTCGCTCCAAATTTTTTTCACCAAGCCATTCGACGATTGTATAATGTTAAATATTTTTATATATAAAACAGCTACTGGCAAAAAAATAAATAAATAAATATTGATAGTGGAGCAAATGATAAGACTTGACGATTTATAAGTCACTCGACACTCGAGAAAATTCCGCCGATTGCATTGTACATTATGGAATTAATACAACTGGTTCTTAAGTTTATTTCCGTTTAGTAATCTCATATATTTTTTCTCTTATTGTTACACTACTAGTTTTCTACTGCACTTATGTCACGCTCAAGCTACTGTTCAATGAGTAAGGTGTCACTTGATGAACGATCAAGTCATATTAAGATAATAAATTAAAGCTTAAGTAATAAAATAAAACTGTCAATACATATATTCTTATACGTATATACACATTTTTTATTTTATATTCTTCATATTTTATTTGTATATAAATAAAAATAATTACAAACCCAAAACATAACTTTCTGTCTTTGGCAATCTTTATCGCGAGCTTGTCAACATATAACGAATTGATGTATTATTTTGTGTGTTTGATACTGATGTTACATCATCCACAATGGAATGCCGTCCATATTGGATGCATCGGACAACTGTACAGTCTGTAAAGTGGCCAACTTGAGGATCGTTATATTCGCAAAGGCGGCGCAAGCCAAAGAATATAGTGTAGTGTGTTCTCTCTTCCGTCTCTTGGGAGCACCAAGCACTTGATGGGGTCCAACATCTCCATGCCGGTATGCTCATGACTGACGATAGTTCGACGACCCAGGGTCCACTTGTTCTCTCTCCTTCTTCTTCCTTATATTTATATACATATTTATATATAAATTTTTTTTTGTGTTTGGCTCAAGGCCCTGCATCATCCACTTCATCTGAATATATCGCGGTTCGTTCACGCACTACCGAATCTATACGAACTCAAAATAATAAATAAATAAACCGGTCACCCATCAACGTCATCTCTACACTCTCAACGCACTTGGGACCAGTGTCATTGTGAAAACTTAATGCTCTTGTCATGAGTATACATTGGTTCAGACAGTTTTTAAATTGGTTGGTCTCGAAATAAATTTTTTTTTGGGTTTAGATTTTTTTCGTCTGATGAAAAAAACAAATAAATATATATACTGTTGATTGGTTCCTATTATCATCATCATCATCATCATCATCTGCGTTTAGATGAAGAGTTTATATACATATATATATATACATACAGATTTTGAGTTGTTTAATTATTGCTGCAGTGTTGAGATGGAGTTTTAAATTGATGTAAAAAAAAAAGGTTGAGCGTTCTGGCAAAATTGTAAGATGAATAATTTCCCAATTCACAAAGGAGAGATATTATTATTTTTTTTTGTTAAGATAATCTTCAAGGTGAACTTGAGAAAATTAATGTATTAAATATATTATATGGGTTACATCAAAGAGGTTTTTAGAATTGATGTATTTTATATATTTAACAATTCCAATATCGGATATGGCAATCATAATATATATGCAGCGAAGCGCAAATCTTTGCATCTCTGTTTTGCATATATGTATTATATACATAGTTGTGGGCTGCACGCGAGTGTTAAATCGTTCGTTGAATTTATTAAGTTGTTTTGTTGTAGAAACGTTCGCACCGAAAAACGCGACGATGATGAATTATAATATTCATATACTTTCCAATTAAATGATTCACTGTCTGATTTAAATTTTATCCAGACAGTCTGCAACAACTTTTTCTTTTGTCGATGAACAAAAAAAAAATATCTAAATAAAAACAATGACAAGGTGAGTAAATATTATTTTATATTAATTAACGTACGACAATTTAATCACAGAAAGTGAATGTTAATAATTTTTTTCCCTTTCTGTAAAATGCTCGATGGCTTTGCGCTTTACTTGGCAAACTATGTTGAACAATAAAATTAATTGTCTGCAGCATACCAATTCACACTTGAGGTACCAGCTGGCAGCTGTGTCCGATTATTTATGTCGACACTTTCTATAAAATACATTATAATACTACGTAAATTTTTTTATACACAATTGATACATGCATTATATTCACGTAACGCTCTATTTACACATGTTAACTGTTGCGAATTAATCCGAAAAATTTATCAACTAAAATCATCAACGTCATTAAATAAAGGGCCACACACATAAAACATAAATACAAAAACAAAAACAAAAAATCTTTTCAAGAATGCCGCATTAATTTATTAACTACTATAACCATTGACATAATGTACACACCAGACAATTTAATTTAATTGTTCAACATACCACAATTGACATATTTATATACACCTATCCCCACATAAACAAATACACATACACCACATTTATTTGATAATATCTAAAAAATAATTTTCTATTCCAAACCAACCAACGACATTCCCAAGTCAAATTCAAACCAATAATAAAAACAAAACAATTCACTCACATAAATCAAACAACATAATCCATTTAAATAATTACACACATGTACATGCATTCCCCTACATATATACATACCTACATACATCATCATATACGTAATATAAATTAACATTAATTTTTATTTATTTTGCATTTAAATGAAATTTACCTTTGTCATCAATCAATTGTATTCAACATATACGTACATACAGTCATGCGGCTACTGTTTACAATCATACAGGTATATCATAGATTTTCGTGCAAGACATAACTTGTTGTCTTGTCGCTCGTCGGTTCAGTATATATATTCTATACGAATCGCAATTGCGCGAGTGCGCAATATTATGCGAACACGATAGTGCGCGGATTTATTCTTGCATTGTGGTATATAAACGACGGTGCGACGAGGCATAGTAACTATATACATACTATATACATATATAAGTACATACAATACATAAGATTGCGCTGCCAACAATCGTAACCCCGTCGGCGGGTCGTGGCGTCTCCTACGCTCGTCTTCTTGTCTCTGGATATATGTATATTTAAACACAACGAAGTATTATACGAAAGGATATAAAGAGCAAGGATATAAGCATATATAAAGATAAATAAAAAAAATAATAAAAAATATTTGTAAAGGGAAGAAGGTATGCAGAAGGCGATTTGCAATTCACCAGTTGACTGGAGAAAGCTTCGTAAATCTTTTACGGCATCGAGTCCTCATCGCGCGTTTGGAGAGGTGTAGGAGAGGTCTTATATCATCGAGAGAACGCTTCTCTTATGTTTTATATACCATAATGCGAATGGACTACAAGGTAGATAGGTTTTGTATATACTGAGAGTAAGAAAGTGAGAGTTTCCTGCTTTGCTTTCGATATATTCACAGACGATGAATAATAATATGTAAAAGGGCAATGCGTGTATGTATTTATTTTAAATGTTTGTGTATGTTTGTACGATTGTGTTGTCGAGTCGATTTGATGAAAACACGAGAGAAATGTCTGAACTTGAGTTGAGAGACCCCACAGGTATTGAATTTATATGAAATTATTTTAGTATTATTATATTTTTACTTTGTTTCTTTTTTTTTTTTTCTTATTCGATTGATGAGTTTGTGAATGTACGTGTGAAATTAAGGAAGAAAAAGAATAAAGAAATATTATTTCTGAATTACACTAGTTGAAGTTTGTTCGCATTCACACGCCACACATTTCCCATATCAGATATTCATCTATTTCCCGTCAAAGTTTTACCATCGAACGTGAATTCTATTGTATTTTCTTTATCATTGTCGCAATAACATTCGTGGGACTTTGTATTATGAAATTCTAATGTAGGTACGTTTGTTTATGTAAATATATATATCTTTAATATAGAATAAGTTTGTTTACGACATTTATAATTGAGGGATTGTGCTATAATTTTATATCAATATAAATAAATAATGAGAAAACACTGTGCGATGAAACGAAGCAAATTTTTTTTTTCTGATTATTTTATTTATTTAATTTATTCATGATTGATTTCTGTAAATTTATTGTTCGTAGAATATTTTATTAGCACGAGAAAATAAATTTGTATAATGTAGCAATGGGAATTTAGCATTTGAAAAAAAAAAATTCAATAAAAATAAAAATAATGAGTGATATGATTTGGTCAGTTAATTATCAGTTGTTCGGTAATTTGCAGAGCATTTATCTGCGAATGAGAATAGGTGTCGGAGTACAATTGTGTAATTGTTGCTCGTAAAATGAGGAAAAAGATAAAAATAAAAACAACTTGATGGCCGACATGTGCTTCATGCTGCAGAAGAATTATTGTAACTCACATTTATACATATCTATATTATTCTACACGCGCGTGCGAGTAAGTTTTGCCATATAATTATTTTTTTTCTTTACACATTATATTTTATCTTCATATACACCAAGCATACATTGAAAAAAGAAAACAAGAAAAAATGTCTTACTGACAAATTTTCTTACATGAATTTAAATTCATTTATACAAATGAATATTCTTTTATTCTATCATTATAAAAAAAAATAATTTTATAATTATAATTATACAAATATGATATGTATTTTTTTTTATAAATGTATCTGAACGAAAAATAATTAATTGACAAATTTATTCACTGAAGTCTTCAGTTAAATTCAGTGAAATTTCTATTTATTCGTGATTATAAATTTGAAAAAGGCCTCGAAAATTTTATATCAATAATATATTAGAATTATAAATTAATTTGGAAATGGAAAAAAAATTAGTTGGTGAAAGAAAAAAATAATTGAAGAGAGAGTTTTTAAATTTAATAATAGAATGTAGACATGAATAATTCAACTGATGATGATGATGATGATGATGATGATAGAAATCGGAGCACAATATCATATGTACATATGATATACTTAGATGCGCGTCTACGATATTGTCGTTTGGAGAAAATTCATTGCTAATATATATATAGAATAATTTATTGGAAACATAAGTATACGCCTTCCATTCACTTCATTGACCTGTAACAACGACACGATGTTTTACTATTCGTTTGGCCGCATTTCACCTCCTTTATTATCTTTCCACTCACGCATTTTTATTTTCCCTCATTCACGAACTACTCTACTTATGTCTCATTATCATGTTAGAAAATATTCATGACTAATATTCATCACAATTAATTCCTACAAGTTACCAATTATTTCCAATAATTATTTTCACTTCAGAAATAAAGAAATTCTATTCCATCAGGTTCTTCGCTGAAGATAAAATAAAACAAATCGACAAGATGACTTTATAAAACGATTTATCGCAAATTATAATATTGCGTGAAGCCTTTCTCACATACGGAAACGGAAATTCTTTTCAGTTACCGCAAGACGACACGTGATAGATAACTGATAAAACCAGAAAACTATGTGAACCTCATTTGCATGTATCTGAAAAATTTATGCAACAGACGACAAGGAAATGTGACCATATACACATCAAAAACACGCTGTATTTCTAGATCTTATCTAAGGAAAAAAAAAAAAAGAACTAAACAAATATAACAAAATAATATTAAAAAATACAATAGAGAATAATAATATATAAAAGAAAAATTCAACTTTCTCTGATGGCAATAGAAATTTTTCATACATCAAGACAATTGATATTTATTATACATTCAGGTTAACATCAGCAGTTATCATTAACTAACTTGAAATTTAACTGAGTCAATTACAATAAATATTTATATCTGAGTTGAATATCAACGGAAGTCATAAAGGAATTTTAAAAGTTCGATGTGTTGTTATTGGCCTAAATCAACGGAAAGTAAACTGTGACTAGGTCAATGGACATCACAGACAGGCATACATACAAACCAAGTAACAATTGCTTATATTACATACACAATCTTGTAATACATATCCATATATTTATACACAGACAATCGAAATGATTTGTGATTCAATGAATAATTCCAAAAGTCACACCTTCACATTGACCTCGTGTGATTTAAACAATACAATTTAAATTACAACTTCTCGTTGACCTTTGCATTGTTTCATGCTCTAAACAAACGTAAAATATATTTCTAGATTTAACTAGAAAGTCGATTCACTCATTTGAT
>JAQQBR010000002.1:6267508-6277847 GCA_030347285.1 Microctonus hyperodae
TGCTGTATATGCTGCTAATTGGCAAGGGAATAAACGATTTTCGACTTTTGTTATGATAACTCTTGTTCAAAAACCATTGATGTTAGTGTCTTGCCATTTTGCAATTATATCACTTAATATTTTCGTATCGGTAAGTTGGAAATTAATAATTCAGATCAATGTTTCGAATGAAAACAAATGTAATTTTTGCAACAGGTTCTTAACACGACACTATCATACTATTTTCTACTTCGAACATTACAAAAAGATGAATGAATTATAAGCATCAAGTCTTATCAAAAAAAGAGGTAGACACATAATTCATCAATCAATTGAACTCCATGACTTGATCTGCATTATTTTGTATCTACTCTGACGGTGAGATATTGATAATCTACACATGAAAATCTAGTTTCAAATTATAAAAGGAATAAAAAACAAGATATCAATAGAATAAAAATAAAATTTACAAGATCTTTTGTTGACGCAATTTTTTTTTGAAATCTTTTGATTGTACTCAGATTTCTTTTCGCAACATGAACAAAATTCATTAATTCTTCAAGATAGTGTATACCATGATCTGATAAAACAAATAATGTCACAAATATTAATTCATGGCCGTAATTAAATTACGAATATTCATAAATATACATATTCATACTCTCCGTCAATATATTTACTTCTTTACAGATAAAATAAATATGTAATCATATACTTAATTTCCTCGTCTTGTAAAAAACGAAAAAATGACATTGAAATAAAAAATGTGCCGAAAATAAAAAGAATTTCTTCCACATAAAAATTGTGCAAAATAATCAACATAAGTCGCGTTAAAAAATGAAGAAAAAATATTTTGTTTATTAAATTCAAAAAAATAATTTTTCTTTTTTGACAATTGAGTGATGAGCTCGTTAAGACGCACTTAAAGAAATGGTTGATCGTGTATATTTACCGTATAGGCAATACCTTTATAAGTCGACAAAGAATCTCGATGACCTGCGATTTATACAGAGCAAGACCAAGTGGCGCACATACAGTATCCATACACAAACACATACATTATAACCATATATATAAATAAATGTTGGTCCGTGCGCGCTTGGCGTTAGTGGGGGCACACGCATGCAAATGCCCGTGCGGCGCTGATGCGGCCACGTCCATTAGGATTGATCGGCAACATTAATACAAGTTAGTGCCGACATGCTCGGGGGCCGTTGGATCCGATCTCCGATCTCTAGAGATCTCGCGTTTACCATTCCGAACTTCAAGCAATGCACAGAAGAGTTTATATTGGAGTGTATGTATTCGTCGTCGTTCACTCAAGCCCCACGTCGAGACAAGGCAGTTCTTATTCGTCTCTCTACTATATTTATTTATCATCCTTTCTCACTTCCTCCATTAACATACACACATTCTCTCCTGATCTTTAATTTTGTTCCAGACGAAGACGTGAATGTGTCTTTAGTGTATTGGCATTAAACTAGACGATGGGATTCTCTTCCGGTTATCGTGAGAACAAATACAAATTATGTATAAAACAATAATTCAATCATTGGAATGAAATTAAATTAAATGAAAGAAAGAAGAAGATGCAATATGAATAAAAAAATTAGAATTGTAATTTATGATAATTGAGAGAGAATTAAAATTAAAGAAATTATTTTGCTATACTTGCTTTGTTTTTTTTTCTCTTTTTATTTATTGTATTCATCGTATCAATATATGTGTTTCGTTTTATCTGTGTTCTCATGCGCATCGGAAAGGAGGTGCGAGAATCATTTAAATGCACGCAAACAGTAGCTGTAATGTATAAGGAAATATATAATAACGTATGTGGCACGTAATACTAATCCCGTTGCGTGATATCGATCGATCACCTATTTAAAATATGTGTATAGGTACTGATGCATTAATTATATATCGTTGTTTGTTTATATTTTATTATTTTATATGTCGATAGTTGAGTATTTTGTCATGATGATTAAAGAAAAAAAATAGTTGCGTGATATGTTTTTTTTTTGTAAAATAATTGCATGCAACAAAGGAGAAAGTTGTGGGTAAAATTTTTAGTGCGCTCTATTTTGCAATTTTATTTTTGTCTGTTTAACTTGGATGTCCTCGGCTCATGCGAGATTTTTGTGGTTCATCTACGGCTCAGGTATAATATAATATTATAAACTAAAACCATGGAGAGCAAAATGAAAGTGTGGCCGCCTTCATCCAGAATATTCTACTTATGCATTTATGCATGCGTATGAATCTGTGACAAGAAAATTAAGTTTTTTCAACGCTGTAAAAAAATATCTTGCATTGAAAGTAATTTTTTAATCTGCTGTATATGATAAAAAAATTTATTATATTGATATTGAATATAAAGGTGAATTAAAAAATAAGTATTATTGCAATGAAAATAATAATATTACAATAAAGTTATTAAATCCACAACAAAAATTCATTCCAAATGAAAAATCAAATTTAAATGCCTGAAATTATCATTAATTCAATCATTTATATTTCCTCAAAGTGTGAAAATAATCGTCATAATAAAAATAATAAAAATAATATTCTCCATTTATAAATTTCATATTTTTTATTTTCAGCACACATCAACTTAACACGGTTGCCACAATTATATTCATAAAATCCGTATACCTATACATAAACCTATACATATAAGCAGTAACATATTCGGCTATAAACGTGTTAATAATACAGTTTTATAAAATAAAAGTGAAAGTAACGATTGGGCTCTAAATATTTTTAACGACAATTATTTTTGTTTTACCACTGTCTGCTGTTAATTTACAAAGGCGGTGTACACAAAGACGAAAAATTATGACCGTCCGACGCAAAGGCATCGCACACATACACCATACATAAATATACACACATACACAATATACATATAGCCGCAAACGAACGCGCTTGGGACCTGCTCTCGCGTCTGGTATATATATTGCCCGAGATATTTGCCAGCTCATTCTTTTACTCATTTCTTTCTTATTTCATTTTCGCATGAAGATGCTGCGGTACGCCACAATGCATTTTTGGACGGGCTATTAAAGTAAAGGATTGGTACTCTGGGCCATTGCAATTACAGTGATTACCAACGTGGCTACTTCTGTCTCTTCATTCCCTTTCGCTTTTGTACACGCGCCCGCGCGTATTATCATTCATACATCCAATTTAAATGCCGGTTAAATCCCTCGTGTCATTGAATTTACATTTATATATGAACACATCTACTTCCCTATAATATATGATATTATTTGCGTGTATATACTGCAGTGTGGCACCTATATTATACACGTCAAATCACGATTGCGTCGTGCAAGTTGATGCAAGTATTATATTGAAGAGGAGCCAAGTGGATATAATAACGAATATTCTGTATGAGTACATGTAAAAAGGACGTGAGATGGGGCAGAGAAGGGTAGACTGGGAAGATTTATGCGAAAAGGAGTTCGCAATGCGAAACATCGAGTGTAAAAGTAAGACCGAGAGAGAGAGAGAGAGAGGTAGGAGGGTTGAGAAAGAAAGGCGCGAGGCCAAGGTAATGACCATGGACCGGCTCGGTAAGTTTTCGTACTCTGTAACTTGTACATATACTGATGAAAGTTTCGGGCCCTTTACACGTTGCGTTCATCTCCAATATACACATAATATATATGTAGATGTGTATATTTCTCTCCCTTATTTATATATATGTATTGTTCACGTATGTATACATGTATACATTTTTACGCAACTGCTCCTGTCAAAACTCCACTGAAACGGCCATAAATTATACTGAATATTTTTTTATTTACAATCTCTCGCGCGCACCGTATAAACGTAAAGAATAATATTGACGTTCATAACGAACCCTCTTTCTTATTTTCTATTTCTTTCTTATGTTTCGTCTCCTCAATCTTTGTCGCTCAGTCACTCTTTCATTTTATTTTTTCCCTTTTAAATTTACAACTAACACAAAAACACCTTTAACTCCTACATGCATCTCATAGTTTATATAAAAGCTCTGTCGTACAGGTATACATATTCTTTTATTTTTATTATCGCATTTAGATTTTCTTAAAATACTGCAAATAAATATCATCATACATATGTATATAAACAATTAATAATATTCATATACTGCATAATAATGAACTTCAACTCACTAAAACAAAATTATTTTCTTAATCACAAATATCAAAAACTTTTATATTTATTCCTATTTATATTCGTCATTTTTAAATTATTACAAATTAATATTACTCGATATATAATTGTGTATATATGTAAATATACATATACAGTATGTGCTTGGTCGTGGGTATAATATATAAAATATGCAGGACATTGAAAGCACAGAGGCATATGCATGGTAATGGTGAACGCGGGCGCGGTATATAAAAGTTGTTCGATATAAGTTTGAATTTGTAATGCACGTGGCAGGGCCGCATTGCTCTGGCGATAATGGTCAGTACTCGTGGATCTTAGCGACCGCATATTTGACGTGCCTGATGTGGACACTGACCGACCCTGAGCGCCTTGCCCCGGTATCAAGATCCTGCTGAGAGAGCTTCGCGTCGTTCACTGGCATCCTCTATATAATATCACTTCTCTCTCATCCACCCTGCTGTGATGCACTTCACTCCCTCTCTCTATCTCTCTTATTCTAATACTTTTAATTTTTTTCATTTTTTTCTGTAGCTTTAACATTATATATATGTATGCATGTTTGAATAAATATTTATTTATTTATTTATATAAATATGCGCACTTGTCACGGAGCTTCGCTTCGTCCAGATTTTTTCGTCTATTTATTTAATCTTCATTGCGATAATTGAAGAGAATTAAATAAATATCTATCAGCATTTTATATATGTATATATAAATACATATATGATATGTGTATCGATATTAATGTAATGATATATTTTATAAAGATACGTATATCCATCAATGATTCGAAATTGAAAATTTAAATGAAAAAATATGATACATATTAAATATTTTATTAATTGCATGTGATGTCAATGATGTTTATATATGTAGAAATTAAATAAATTTAGAATTAGCGGCTTTATTGAAGTGTAAAAGTGGGTGGTACTCACACATTTACCATGTAATTATGCAATATGTAACAAGTATATACATAAAAATTTGAATAAAGTTATTATTCCACTGTATTCATATAATTAAATGTATCTGATAGTTATTTACATTTATTTACTCATTTATTAACATTTTCAGCTTTTTCCTCTTAAAGTGTTATCGAGTTTTTACGACGCAAAACACACGTAAGAAACACAGCATGTCACAGGCGAATAATCCCATGATACCACATTATTAAATACCTTTGTAAATTAATATAATCGTTAAAAAATAATTACTATACAAAAAATATTAAAATCAATTTTTCAATTAAAAATATTAACATATTCATTATTTAATAGCTATCAATTTTTCATATACATATAAAATCTACCCCTCAAAATTTTTTTTTGTTAAATATTAAACAACATACTCCATGAAAGATGAACGGAAAAATTGTGAGGGGTCAACTTTACACCACCTTTTTCTAAAAGTATACTCAGTGGCTTGGTCCCAAGGCCGATCCCAAGTATGGATCTCACCATGGGTATATACATATAATACATATATATACAAAGAAGAAGAGTCGATCGTCGCACTGCCGCGCGTTGCATGGCCAGACTGAAAAATCGCGACCCGAGCTAGGGAATCATAAAGAAACTCGGGTCAAGCGCCGGTTTATTGGCATGATCAGCGGCCTTGAAGGTTCATCGTCTTCGTGGTTGTGTACGTCTGTGATGCAGCATTGCTCGTGGTAGTACAGTTGTCGGCAAAGATATTGGGGAAAGCCGTGGGCGCGAAGTCAAGCACACGAACAGACGGATACTGACTGCTTGTACTTGCTCTACTCGAACGAGAAAAGAGGAATATATAAGTCGCTTCAGTAAAATACCTACTGCTATATGCGTCTCGTCACGCTGCACCGCGCCTCTTCAGCATCAGTTTGACTTTCCTCTGCCCTTTATTTATATGTATATACATACATATATACAATAGATAATACGAATATATATTCCTTTTCCCTTTTCGAATGACCTGACGCTTCCGACTTTTTTTCTCGAATGCTCTATATTTCATATCCTGTCGCGAAGAGAAAAAATTCTTCATACCAAACGACCACACGCAGAGTTAATGATTAAAAAAAATATTTATATATAATAATTAATAAAAAAAAATATTGCTTTTAAATTTTTAAATGACAGAAAGAATTATTTTGTATTTTTTATTTTAATTATTATTTATGATTGTAATGTATATTTATTCAGGTTTCTCTTTACGCATCTATTTGTTTAATTATTTATTATATAAAGCTATTAGGTATGTATATAGATGAATATATTGCAGCGAGTTAGACAAATTATACAATTTTTTTTTTTTTTATAAAGAGCCAACGGTATCCAGAGATCGTGTGAACTAAATTATAAATTTTTGGATGGGAAATATTTGAATGGGTTCGCGAGAGAATGTTTTTTTTTTTCATTGTATATGTGTCTATGTATAGAAATAATATTTATTTTTATTTACAATAACTGCATTGCAAATAGAATTGAAACAGGGGACAATAACTTATTTGCTATCGGCGATTTTTTTTTACGTCTTTTGATGACTAAAGCAAAGAGTATGACATTGTGTGACATTGTTAGTTATTCAATTGTATCTATACATATAACTACTTGGCATTCTCAAGCACTCACTGCCCATATATATACATACGTGTGTATATATGTATGACAGTAGATATTATAATGACATATCCATTGCATATGTGTATACTTACTGTATGACTTGCATTAATAATTATATAAATATGTGAATGGTAAACATTTGTAGAATATGACAGGACGTATATGTTTGCTTCTGTGTTTGATACCCAGTCGTTAGCCAGTCAAAATAAAAAATAAAAATAATTCTATAATGCGGTCAAAAGTATGGAGAAAAATATTCGAATGGTGAAAAAAAATATAGAGAAGGCGTGTCGGTAATTTATGGCAAAAATATTTACGACCATTTTTTACAAAGCCAAATGAGAACAGAGTTGAAATTTTGGGCGAAATATTGTGGCATATATAGATAGGATTAAAAAGTGTGTGTGAAAATGAAAGAACTTTTAATATTATGTGACTTCCTGGTTCGTCGAATTAAATATTAAAATAGGAGCATTCAAAAAATATGAATAATATTTTATCGAAAAGATTTATTGTTTTGTTTATTTTTGTCAGCACAAGTTTAAAATATTTTTTGATAAGAATTTATAAAGATACTTATCGATTGTGTATGTCGTAGTTTATAAGGGAGGAAAAATAAAAAAACCCAAGGTATATTTACGTGTGGGACCCAACTCTCTACTGTCTATTTAAAATATATATATAAGTATGATCGTATATATTACGATAGAGTAAACGAGAGAAACTAACTGAGATAGAAAAATTCCTGCTTGGAGAATCCGATCTCATTCGCGTGGGAGAACCAGGATATCTAGTTTTTGTACGAATGAAAAGACCAGGAAATAGATGAGCGAGGAACAAACGTTGTCCTCACAATCGCAAATATTGAATTTATTCCTATGTAAGAATTTATTTCATTTCATTTACCTCTCTATGAAACCCATCACCATAAACGATCCCTGGTAAGTTTAAATCATAAACAATACAAACACTTTTCAAATAACACTTTGAATTTATATCATCACCTTTGAATAAATGAATACATAGCAAAGAAAAAAAAATGAATGCATAAAAAAAATACTTGAAAATATCTCAAGAATTTTTCTTATAAATTAAAATTCAAATAATAAAAAAAATAAATGAACGATCGCGTTTGATCGACCCACGTATAAAATACCTCGCGGCACCGATAGTCGATCTTCACGCGCTGCGAAAATAAAAATAAAAATATTTTTCACCGGTTTTAAACGACGGACACACACATATAAAACTCGGGACAATGTTGCAAAAGAATTACACACACATATATAGGTCCGGTTATATATACTCATTTAGTTGCACCATTGCGCGCACTAACTCGCAAGTCAACTACAAAGAAACTCATTTACAAACGTAAAGCGTTCGTTGATGGAATTGTTTTGCTGCGACCAACAACCAATCGACCTTTCTCTCTATATCTCTGATGTTGCAAAACCCTCTCTTTTAGCTGATGTATATATATTTATAACAAAAGTGTAGTCGTCTTATTCATTTTAACTCGTCTCGCACAATAACACCCTACACACAAACTGCCCTTTGTCCATTTTCATTTGGAATTCTAGCAATAAGAGTGAGTACAAGTACTCACTGAAGTATAGAGAGAAGTACAAAGGGGCGACTTAACAGAACAACAATACATACCAATACATATGTATATAAATATATGATATTTGAATCTGCATGACTCCCTTATTTTACAGCGTTCCATTATCTTATATGTATGCGAATAATTTTTTTCGTCATAAAAATGAGAAAATACCAGACAACAATAAGATGTAAGAAAAATTACGTTCGTTCGTTTGGCCAAAGTGGCAGTATAGCGATGATAAAAATACCATAGAAATAATTATACAACTTGCAATTGCATTAGGGACGCACGTATATATATGCATGAATATAATATGTATTCAAATTTACATGTGTATTCACTTTAATATATTTTATAAATGCACGAATGTGAATAAAGTGAAGATAAATATGTATCGAAGATTTTTTTTTGTTTTTCGTAGAAATAATACAGAACTTGAGTTATTCTAGAATTAATATTCACTTCTGGGTAATGTTTACTAGCAGGATCAGCCTCTGATGATCCATTAGTTTAAGTAAAAAGTAAATTGAAATAAAAAAGTGACAGGGCGTACACGTAGCACCTGTCATTCTTGTTACATTCGCGCAACATCGCGCAAGATCTTTAACTTCATTTAGTCGTGCATTAAGTACACACGTTAGACACCTGGACATGCGCCAAGTATACAGAGAGTCTGATGCACTTGGACATGTATTCGCACGTGTGAGTTCTTACATGTACATTTATACATATACATATATTCATGTAGTATATGTAAAAATCTTGGAATAAAATTAGACGACAGCGAAGTATTAAAAATTATTGAATATTTTATATTTTGTTCGATGAAAATCAGTTTGTTTTTTTTTTTGTTATTGAGTGATGTAAAGGTAATTAAGTTTTTAATAATTATTAATATTCAATTACAGAAGTGTTGGTAGTGCCACTGAAAAATGTGTGTTATTAAATGTCAGAAAAATTATTAAACAATCCAGATTTATTATTATAGAAATAATAATTTTGTACCGATGAATTTATAATTTAAGTTGGAATTCAAATTTATTTTCTTTTTATTTTTTTTTTGTCTTGATTAATCATTATTGAAATTTATGTTCTCAATCGTGTACTCAAAGTTATGTCCAAATATATATGCTTAAATATGTTTACAAACGTGTCCTCTGCTCATGAGGATATTTTCACAAACACTTTTGAGGACTTATTTGGACATATATTTGAACACATGTTTTAAAACATGTTTCAACATGTATGTATACTCGTATATATGTATACTAGAATTAATAAAGTAGCTTATATAATATTTCAACTCAAGAAAAAATATCGCAGGTTATTTTTTCGGATTAGAGAGATATTCAAGTTATTTTAGGAGGCAATTTAATTTTCAATATGATTTTTTTTTTTTTTTCATGTTTAATATCTTCGTACTGAGTTAATAGAATTTCAGACGTGTATTGCATGACCTTTAGTATGAATGTTCTAATTGAATTTATATATGTGTTAATAAAAAGTTTTAGTTTAATTAAAGAATTAATTATTCCTTGTTACTTTCAATTTATCGTGTTACAAAGTGACCTTGTCCTTGCAAGGTTGCGCTTTGTCGGTATATTTAATTCTTTTTCTTTATATTTTTGAATTTGACTGTGTATATTGTTGAGTATATTTATTCAGAGTCGTGGGAGGATTTTTGTTTTTTAAATACAGATAATTTGGATGATATTGATGATAAATTGTGTCATACGATGATCAACAAGTTTCATGTAAATTAGGATAAAATTGAAAGTAACAATTCGCACTTCCAAGAATAAAATGCAAATGATTTTTTTTTTTATTTAAATTAAACGTAAAGAAAAAATATTTATTATTAAAATTAATATTTTTATTCGTTTATAATGTTGAAATGTTGGAATATTACTTGTGCAGTTGGAGAAACGAGGGAATGCCAACTGAGATTCCACGAAGACAAAAAAACCTACAAAAATGAATGAAAAAAAAA
>JAQQBR010000002.1:6286992-6299051 GCA_030347285.1 Microctonus hyperodae
GTGTACGATGTGTGGCCTTATTTTACAATGATGATGTTGATGATGATGATGATCGTGAGTTGAAGTTGTATTGTCGAGTGAGCGTGTAGCCCGGAACAGAAAAATATGTTGTAAAATAAGGCGCAAGCATCTGTTGCACAAGTGAGATTATTCTTCATTCACTTTCCATTTTCATCGTACTTGCACATCCGACATAGTTAACGCTACATAAGTATTACTTTTATTTATATACAAAGTTTATATATACTTTTATATGTATATATATGTATATATATATATTACTCTCAGTGTTTTTAATTACACTCGACTGAATTAATTTTCATATCCGCGGGAAGCAGAGAGTAAGGATCAGTTGGAATAATGTTCACTGCACATATAAAAACATTTAGAATTTTTTTTTTTTCTTCACTTATGTGAACATATTTCTGCTCATTAACTTATGCAATTATATACAGAAATATGTGCTCATGTATTCTCATTCGCATCGTCTGATTGATTGTAGTAATTGTATCCAGCAAGTGGTGAGAATTTTGAGAAATTATTTCACTTCAATTTTTTTTTATATTTATTCTTGTATTTGAAATATAAAAAAATTCGATTTATATTTATTTCAAGACACACATGTCAAAGTTATTGACGTGTATGTGGGTTTTGTGATAAGGGTAGTTATTGTCCGAGAATTTTAAACTTTAAACAAATAATGAATTTTCAATTTAGTTTTTATTTTTGATGTGATGGAGAGCATTGTGAGCGGATTGAATCATCTTGAGCTGTAGTTTGCAGCACCGCATTGTTACCAGATGCTTTATACAAGGGTATTCCAGGTGTGCAGGGCAGCAGCCCTCTGGAATTCGTCACATTATGTGTATATATATATAATCCATTCGAGTTTTTACACCCGCATTCATTTAAGGATAAAAAAAATATTTTATACATGTGTAGATATTTTTTTATTGTATTCATATTTTTTTTTTTGCTTTATTATTATGTTCATTTTGTCTGTTCGGATCTATTGCCCCTAGGGTTCATCCAGTTCACGATCAGACATTTGAATTTTATATAGATACACATATACATATGAAAAGAAAAAAAAAATATTCGTGTATGTAGATTGGTGTCACGCTGTGGGTCGTTGAACTTTTTAGTAGGATAATATATCAATTTTTTTAAATTAAAATTTATCAAATTTTAATGATCGCTATACAGTAAATGTATCCGTGTGATTATATTCATTTTAGAGTAAATGTATGTGTGCGTATGTAGTGAAAATAATTATATAGAAGCAGCATTTATTTATTATTTTGTATCACGAAGAATAGTTGAATACAATAGAATAAAAATGTTGGTATAATTTTCCACGATTCGATCGATTGATTTATTCAAGCTTGAAAAAAATAAGAAAATAGTGAAAGTAAAATAATAGCAGCTTTATTAAATAATAATATCACATTTCATTCATAAATAAATATATAAAGTAAATAAATAAATATAATATTCAAGTTTAATCCAGCCCGATTGATTTCGTTTTCTTTCACATCAAGAATTAATTTATCGCTACGCTACGCATGAAAAATCGCTATTTAAAAAATAAAAATTATCGATGCGCTTATAGTTATATAGTTTCACATTATTCTTCAACATAAACAAATTATTACACCGTCAAATTTATAAATTACATTAGAAATAAAACAGCATTTCTCTATTTAAAAATCAATGAAGAGAATAAATGACTTGGAACATTTCTCTTTATATATTCTATTGTAATCGATAGCTCGTTAAATATCTACACGGTAAATTTTCTATATACCCCCTTTTCACTCTGGTTACTCGTTAAATCTTATTATATGTATGTTAGTCGACTTATGTGTATACATTTATATCCACTGATTGATTGACAGTGCTTGCAACACCACCCACAACTTTATATTATATTTCTCTTGAAAATTTTTTACTAGAATAAAATAAACTGTACACGTGACATTGATGAAGTTGAATGAACTCTTTCGTTAAAGTATACATATTAATATTCATCGTACATGTCAATAATAATTTATTTAATATATTTAATATTAAATATGTATATAAAATAATTTAATTATTTCATTTGTATTCGTTGGAATACTTTACGATTAATAATTATTTCATGAATATCATTAAAATGTTTCGTACAGTTTGTGAATATACATACAGCAAACGGTCATCTTTATTGTGCACACAGCGCAAGGTCGTCGAGTATCCGCGACATAATGACCGTTATTTAAAGCGAGGGAGAGACCGCGCTCGCACGCGCTTACGTTACTATAAAGTATTAAGGGTGCGTCTGGTGTATTACCTGGTACATTCTTTAGTTGTGTAAAGCCACGAGACCCGTCTAGGTCGTCTGGCCAGACCGCACAAATGCACTCTTTTGTATGTATGTAAGAGTATAAAATATAAATACAATTATTTCACTGCTCTGATGCTGTTATATGTATACTAGTGGTGATGCTGCGTAATCATAAATAATGTAGAGATGGAAATGTAAGTGAAAAAATAAAAATAAGTGTATAAAGAAAATAATTTTAAATTATTATATTTTCAACATCGCGCAATGACAATTATTTTCAGGTGGCTGTTTCATAATTTTTTATTTTGTTTTTTTTTTTTTAAATAGAAAAATTACAATTTTAATTCATGTACACTGTTGGAAAGTTTACTGGAAATTTGTTTGAATTATTTTTCATGTAAATTTTGCATCAAATTTCAGCAGAATAATTTTATGGTGAAGCAGAAAAATTATTTAATGTTTTATAATAAATTTCAACACAAATTTTTAATGAAGTTTTGTATTAAATTGTTTAGTGTATGTTTAAATATATTTAAAAACAATTGATCTTTACAATGTTCTTTTGGGGATAATCCGATGTCGTGCTGAGACATATAAAAATAATTGTCGACGATTAAACAGCTTTGCAGTAGCAATTTTCTTCGAATTGAAACGATTCACGTCTATTATACATGTATATATTATATATTTATGTATAAAATTATTTACGTTATATACGTATATGTATACTACACTGTACATGTGGTATATGATAAAATTTATAACCCAGTCAGACGATTTATAAAAATGATTTATATATTATACGTATCCACGCGTAACTTTTCGACAATCTTGATCTATACCACTGAGTGGTAAAATACATTTCACGCATGACCTCGTGCTAGAAGAGGATCTTTTTTTCTTCTCTCTTTCATGTTGCATTTACGCCTTCAATAAATTAAACCACAAAATGAATCACCATGAAATTATAGTGCACACATTTATGCTGATAGTTGTAAAGCATTTCTCAGCTGTTGATTCGTATTTCCTTTATATTATAATAAGTATACATGGATAAATATTTTTCATCCGTATTATAAAATTAAAAATGCAAAATTTTAGTAATTATTATTTATATTTTGAATATAAAATTCCACCTAATAGTTCTTTTATCGGAATAATATTACAAGCTTAGTGTAAAATATTATAGATAATAATAAGCTCGAAGTTTTTATTTTAATTTTTTTTTTATATCTTTCTCTTTAGTCATAGTTTGAATGTCTTCATTTACGCTCAAGAATGCAATCTTCAGCATTTTTTATTTTATTTCATCGCGCATTCTTCATTCATTTTTATTATACCACCATCCATGTAAATAACTAGAATTCGTGCCAGGGGGCAATTTTCTTATAAACATTATAGTATGACTGTGAAAATTTACGCAGTATATAGTATTGCATCTCTATGTACTACCATTTCGGCATTTATTTACTTATTTTTTTGTTCATTCTCGTGACTCGTAACATCATTATAAAATCAGATAAGTCTACACGTTGAAGATAAGTACAAGAAATACTTGCGTGCAATTGAGAATTAGCAATGAGCTCTTTGTTTATGTATTTATCCATATATATTTATATATATACACTTTATTCGTTCGTTATCATTTACTATTCTCATTGGGGTTTTTATTGGAATTTTTTATTTTTTTTTTTTCATCTTGGATTTAATGAAAAGAAATAAATTTTCTATATACTGTCGTGATTATTGCATCACACGCATTGCAATATTTCCCAGGATTCTGCGAGTCTGCAGATGATTATCCTCTTATTACTCGAAGAAAATTCTCTATTTTTTTATGCATACATATATTAAAGCTTTTTGTGATAAACTTAAGCACATAATCTCTCATGTGCCTGCAGCAATGCAACGCTCGAGTGGTTCTCACATATTTACAAAAATTCATACACTAATTTTTTTGTCATTTATATATTTATACATAATAATAAAAGAAAAAAATACATGAATCATCGTTAAACAACCGGTTTATATGTATACATATATATTTTATATATTTACCAAAATCGTGAATGCGCATATTCATTATGTTTAACGCACGTGTATAAACTCGCTAAAACGTGATTTTACCATATGTGTACTTTGACACAATGTAACATTTTATCAACAAAACGGAATCCAATATATACCGTTTTGTACACTCAATTTATTTTACGTAATAATAAAAAATTTATTTAATATTAAATATTATAAATACAATAAATGAAATAATAAACATTAATATTACATAATATATTTGTGATTTTTGTTTTAAATCCGAGATCAGTATTTATAATAAACTCACAAAGTCTGTGTATATTTAAATGCAAAAGAAAATAAGAATAATCAACCACAATTTTATATACATAAAGTAAATGTATATTATACATGTACATAAAATGGATTATGAACATATTTCAATACAAATAAATTTAATAAATATATAAACTGCAATAAATATGTACAGTAATATGTCGGACCACGTTGTCCGGTAAAACATTAATCCGTCAACGTAAAATCCCTCACAAGATCTACCGTTACAATTCTCGCATATAAACCTCGAGGCTTCTTACGTATATAAATAGTAAATTGTGGGAGCGTAGGTGAAAGAATGGCGGCGCGCAGATCAACGCGAACAAAGATTTAATCTCTCATAGATCTCCATTCGTGGCATGATGAAAAGATTTTTTCACGCGTTGTATTCATCGTATCAAATTATCGTCTCCGTCATTGTCATATGGACGAAAGGAAGAGCATACCTATGTTTAATACACGTATATATATGTATGTAAAGAACGCACGCAATAACCTTATGAATATGTATATAAGTATATGAAAGTAGGTTCTATAAAAAATTGTCGGTGGATCGACACAAGGTCGTTGTGCGCACTTGGATTTTTATCATTATATAAAATATATATTTATTAATATATTTCATTTTGACATTGCTTATATACACTGGTGTATTTAAATGTACATTTACATGGAGAGCATGTATGTAAACGTCACGGTTGCGTGTTGGATTACATGTCTCCACTATTGAATGAAGGAAGTGAAGAAAGCAATAGTTGTATATAAGAGGTGAAAAACAAGACGTTGAAGTAACAGGCGAAGAAGCAGAAGGGCTTGAGTAATACGTTTGTAGTAGCAATCATTCGTATAGTATACATCACATTACATACACAGTATACATTTCCATGCATGTATAGTGTATATATGTATGTATATATGCCAAGCTCATCGACATCTCGCGCGCTTCTCTTTCACCGTGAGATGAATGATAGAATGAGAGCCTAATGGCTCTTATCCACTTTCGCATTGCTTCTCGTCAGGGTCACGTGCTGCAGATTGCTCACGAACTTATAAGTGAAGACGGAACAAGTGCACAACGTATGTGTATATGGTGGGATGTATAAAATAAGAGAGAAAGAAGGGAAGAGATATTTGAAAGAAAATAAAAAAATATTTATTATGAGTGGGAGAATTTTTTTTTTATATTTTTACTTAGGTCAAAGAGTTTGGTAAAATGCATTATCACTTTTAATGGATCTCTAGCTTGTCAGTCAGGGTGTATTAATTCTCTTTCTATTATTCATATAAATATGAACGTGTTTATGGCCATATTGAATTGCGAGTGAGTGTATAATATTCAATGTATGGCAAATGATGTGTGGGGGTCTGACACAATGTGTGATATTACTGAGATGTAAGGAGGAGAATTAGTCATAGGACATGCTAATTTTTATTCGCCCACTTGAATTCGCCTCTGTGTTTATATAAATATGTGTATATGTATGTATGTATGTATGTAATACATGAGGTTAATTTAGCATAATAGTGAGTCTTCATTTAAATTTATTATTAAGTGTGAGTAAGAGTGAACAGCTGATGATTGTTTGACGGTCAATTATAAATTTTTCAATTGCGTCATTATTTATTTTTATATGTAGAATAATTTTGTAATGTTTATACGAAGGATGTTGGTGTAGACTCAGTTGTTTTTCTGATGAAGTTTGTAGATATGAATGTGAGGGGTGAAGTGAAGTGATAATAAAAAAATGAAAAAATACCAAGCACAAAAACAAAATTGTATTGAAAAGAAATTTTTATTCTCAAATGGGCAATTTACATTTGAACGAGCTGTTACAATCCGGTTTATGATTTTTGTTATTGGAAGTGAAGTATATTTCTCACACTGAAATCAACTTCAGTTGAAGATCGAAGTTTAAAAAAATAAATGAATATAATTATTTGACTGGAGATTTAAAAAAGAAGAAACATGGTATTTACTCTTTGCTTGTAAGTAATTTTACAGGAGCAGAAATATAAAAGTGTAAGAAATAAAAAAAAAAAAAAAAAAAAGTAAATAAAAAACTTTGAGATTCAATTTTCATTTTTGTTGGGATTAATCTTAAAAATTTTGGGATACAATTCTGATCATTTGTAGTTTTCACCTTTGGGTTAAAGCTAAAGTCTGACATTAACCAAACGTTTTTCACTGCATTCAATGTGTATTTTTTTTTTATTTGGTGGATTTTATTTTCATGTTATTATTTTTTTTTCTCTGTCAGATGCTTTCAACGCCACTGCAGTGTTAAAGCCACTTATTCTTATTCTCTTCACTTTGTGCATATTATTTCAAAATTGCATTTGAAATAAAAAACCCAAACGTGAAGATGTTTAAGTGAAAGATAAATGCTCAGTACAAGGCAACTTATTTTCCAGAACGTTTCATTATTGAATCAAAAAAATGACTATAGAACTCGAACAAAATAGCCGATAGAGTATGTATAGTTACTAATAGAATAGCCAAGTTAAATAAAAAAAACAAAAGAAAACAAAATTAAACGGTGTATTATTTGTTTCATGGAAATAATGTACTACATTTTTTCTCAAACATTGAAACAGAGTATTTATATATCGGCCAGTAGTTGTACTGTACCAAACGGTGGGAAATACAAATGTTACTAGACTATCTATGTATAAATAAGATAATTCAGAGTAAACTCAAAGGATACTCCTCGTTCACAAAGTCTGAAATATTTGGTGAAGATACGGAAGAGACTAACGGAGTTTATAATTTACCCAAGCTCAAACTCATGAAAGCCTTCGTCTGCTCGCCTCTGTCCTGTATATATACATACATACATACTCTCTATATATATATATGCTCCGAGACAATGGGCACTTAACTGCAGAAACGGGAAATGCGTTATTATGAAACAAGAAAAAATAAAGATGTTAAAAATAACGTGGTTTTATTTCAAAACAGTTTTCTTTTTCTCTATTCCATATTTTTTTTCTTCTATTTATTTACTCATCTAAGTCAGTATTTTTATTACATCTCTAACGTGATAGTTTATCATTTGTTTATCTCAACAAAACTATTTTCTCAACCTATCAGATATTAATTAATAAAAAAAATTAATTCATTTTTTTTCCTTCTATATTTCTTTAAATGTTTCTCTACATTTTCTTGTTTATATAAAAATTCATTCACTCATTATAAATATATTTCTTTACATTTATACATGTTGAACTCGTTCGTTCACAGTTTTCTCTAATAATCAACAGTAAAAAATATATACATATAAGTGTATGTGTTAGTGTAAATGTTGTTCTGACTGGACAATTTGCGGGAAACGGGTTTTCCCATCGCATCAGTGAAAAAAGAAATATACGCACATCAGTTACGATAGAAACAGGAGCAACTTATATTTTATATATAAGATATACACGTGTAAGTGTAAGTGTGTATTATATATAAACTAGTAAAGCATCTTATGATAACGGTACAATAACTTACCCGGATATCCTTCGGGTATGACAATTTCCGGTCCGACCTTGACGTCATGACGATATCGATGCATCAATAGTGTTGCAGTGACACGTAATGATCTCTGCTGCTGTTTATAAAGCAATACCGGACGACCACTAGTACTTTCTAATCTCACTACCCTCGGCAATGAAAAACGATCGAGAAAATCACGCAGCGGCATAAAACCACCGCTGCAACTTGAATTACCCTCAGCGGTTGCTTCTCGCGAACTTGGCAATGATTTTGGTAATGAAGGTACTTCGCCACTGGACATTGTCGAAAATTCACCGTTCGATGACATTTTAAATAGAAAAATATATGTATATATATTTTTTTGATTCAATGAATTACGAAGATTTATTTTAATTTTTAATATTACATTCGACGAAAGTGTTGAATTTTTTTAAATATATTATATTGACATAATTCAAATTTATTTATCACAGCCACTTATTTTCTTTTATTTTTTTATTTGTTTTTTAATTCAAGATTAGTATTATTCATTCATTTTTTTTTTTTTTTGTTATTTAGTCACTTTATACGTGTCGTTGAATTGCGTTATTGGAGTAATATTTTTTATGTACTTATATATTGCTTCTGCTTTTTTTTTTATCTTTATTTTTTATACTGACGTAGTGCAATCAGAGAGCCCGTTATGGTGACCGTCGAAAGTGCAGCTGCAATCGTATATATTCAAGTTTATATACACGCACACATACACAGAGAGTTGTTACCAGTTGTTAATAACAGGTCCAATATTAACCAACCAACATCAACACTTTCTTCAATTATTATTATGTCACACTAAACAAGTGTCTCCGGGAATCACTATCACTTTTCCGGCAAACTCCAGTGGTCCGAAAAAACACAAATATACATGAGAGAAAAAAAATACACAAAACTCTTTGAGCTTTATCTTTCACGGCTCACAGAAATCTCAAATCATCCGTAAACCAGATAGTAATTTAAGTTTTCTTAATTTTTTTTTCTTATTACCTCGCATCAATTCACTTACTCTCATTTATTTACTCAAGAGACTAATGTTGTGATTTAAAATCACTTTCTTTTTTCAAATTCACATACACATAAACACCATTTCAATTTCTCTTTAATTTCATTGAAACAAATAGAGAGAAAAAAAAATTCAACATCAATCAATCAACTCAACTTGCGTATTATATTTTTATTTCTATTCATTCGCAATAGAAATTTAATGATTTTATTCCACTGGTAAAGCACACAAGTATCATTTAGTAACTCGGCTAAATGTTAAACTTCTTAACTCTGATCGTTATCGTCGTTGCCAGCAGCAACGAAACGTAGAGATAGTTCATGTAATATGTTTATAAACATATAACCGAGAATTTTCAATTATCCAACTCTCTGTTGCTGCTCTTCTTATCATTCACTCACTCGTAATTTTACGCAATTTCCCCTGTTCCTTTACTGTCTAGTGATGATGGTAAAGTCAACCGAACCGAGTCGAAATGACGAATCGGTCATGCACACGCGGACTTGCTATGACTCTTCAACCAAATGACCAATTCAATAATTCATAAGTAAAATATATATTTATCTGTATAGTATAAATTACGAATGGATGTATGATTTTTTTTTTCACCTTATTATTTATCAATTGTGTGTGTCATACTTGATGTAACGTAAAAACCTGAAACTCTTCGCCAATTCCACACGATGATGAGTCACTTGCGATTTGTATTCTACATAAACTTAATAGTCGTTTTATTGAAATTTATTTGTGATGCTGTTAGGTTATTCTCTTGCTTAACCGCAACCTCGTTTTAACGTCCTTCACGAGGACATCCGTCTGTATATAGTATTATACACTGTTGATCATGTTATACGTGGCAGTAGAAAATTCATTCACATTTATTTATACATTCTTCGTTAATTAAAAACTAGTGTCTTTTTTTTTATAAATATCATCCAACCTTTTGTGTATTTTTAATAATTTTATCTAGTTCACAAAATTATATCATGACGTATTCAGGATGATGATTACAAATTTTTTATGGAAATATAATTATTTAAAAGCATGTGATAAACGATGCACTGTAAAAGAAATTTTTTTCTCCTTTTTGTTTCAATCCAATTTATCTTGGTACACTTTGATAAAAATTGCACATATCTATATGCAATTATTATTATTCTTTGTGTATATAAGTTGTACGAAAAAGTATATATTCTTTTTCTTTGTATATACTCCGACATTTGCTTGGGCAAACAAGTGATCCCATCGGCAATTGGATCGAGTGATTTGGCGGTAAATTCATGGGTTTTAGAACAGGGCCGATACAGACGCACTTCACCTCAAAGCACTTATCTCGTCGACTTGATTCTCCGTGAGGTTTATAATTTACTATTAATTTTCTACGTTTCCTTTCAGTGCACCACACAGTGGACATGTGAATAACTTCTCACATCGTCGCGGCACCTAATGTCTCTCCTCTTCTCAACTCTTCAACTTTCATTTCCAATAGATATTTATATACCCACATTTAAAATACATATATAAACATCAATCCCAACCATTAAAAATTAATTACATAATTTTCAAGAACCAAAGTACATCGTTGAATTAATATTTTTTCTGAAAATAAAAAATTAACCACATAACCAAAAACTTCATCAATTAAATTTATTCTAACAAAATTATTGATAAATTTTTTTCTTATCTTTTATAAATTTAAATTATTGTCTAAAGAGTTTTATACAATTTTAATGTGATAAATAATGAATATATATGATTTATTAATTTAAATAATTTCATTGGCCCGTACCGTTTTTTTTCTTTTTTCTTATTTTCGTTTTTTGGTGGAGATCCGATCGGACCGGCGGACGCGAAGTCACTGACGCTTGGCAGCCGGTGAGTCGACTAGTGTAAGGAGAGTAAAGCAGAGAACGGAGCACCAAAGACCGACGTTCGTATATACATATGAATATATATATATACGTATCTGAAGACAACTACCACACACGTGTAAAAGCCAGTTGTGAATCCTACACTAACATCACACATTAAATCCCCATCACTATTACACCGATAAAACTCTTACTGTATATGCCAGTATAAGTACATCCATACATAAATGTGCGCACGTAGAAGATTTATTTATTATACACATGTATACATACATGTACGTATAGGTATATACAGATATTTATATGTATATATGTGCCATTCTCACATGGCGCAAATGGTGTATAGTTGTAGCATGAGGATTCACTATAAATTGAAGTGAACTACATGTATAACTGAATACGCACTCTCATTGTAGGTTTATACTTTTGCGTAGTCGTGTATTTGATATATACAGACACCACCATTGTGTTTTCAAATGATGGTTGAGTGTAATACCAACATCGTGCAGTGGAGAAGGTGAAGATGATGATGGGGAAGGAAAAAAAAACTGATGAAAACGAAGAAGAAGAAGAATGAGAAAATAGCAAAAGGTCTGCGCGCTCTTAATAGCTACCGAGAGAACATAATCACGCGTAATCATTAATGCCGCTACTAAGACACGCAAGTTGTATGTGTGTATTTGTTTTTGATGTACATGAGGGATGTGTGGGGAATGAAGAGGAAGTCTAGCTTTCTTGTGGAGGTATTGTATGCGTGTCTAAATAGTGTCTGCGTACTACTCGCGTAGAGTTTTTCTATGTGTATACAACTACTTTGTATCCAGTGCAACGGGAGTGAATATTTATTTGTGCGAGTATATAAACCTGTGAGAAAATGGAACGACCTTGAGTTTCGTCCTCGCAATGACGCGGTGGTTAAATTGTAATATGTATGATGGGGAATTTTATTTTTATTTTAATTATTGAAGTTGATTGTTTTGATGGAGAATATTTTTT
>JAQQBR010000002.1:6299151-6328135 GCA_030347285.1 Microctonus hyperodae
GCACACTGGCTGAATGAAGACTTGGATGCGATGCCAATGTTTGAAATGTACGAATAACATCAGCTGGTATTAAATCTTCCGGAATCGAACGTCCACGACGTTTTCGTTCTTGTGTAAGAACCGTTGCTTTATCTTGTAATATTTGAATTACGTCATCAGTTATTCCAGCTGATTCCGTTGGTTGTGTTGCGCCTGTTCCGGCTTCAACAGCAACTGCTGGCTGCGGTATGGCAGTGGTTTGCGCAATACTACTTTGTGGCTTCAATGAAGCAAGCGCTTCTCTGGCTGCTGTTACTTCCTTAGTTAATCTCGCGATAACACGACATGCTGCATCGTGCTGGTAAAGTGCATGCGACAATTCTTGACGTGCAGTTTGTAATTGTTGTCGATGTGTGAATGAATTCAGCATAACTGCATCCCATTCGTCTTGTAATATCTTTAAGATTGCTGGAATCGACGTTGCACTTGGTGGCTTTGGTTTAACGAGTGGTGGAGCTGTATGAAGAGAAGAAAAAATAATATAGACTATGCAATTTTCAAGAGATATATATAATCATGATTTTTTTTCTTTTGATAAATAATTAATTAAATTATTCTTACTTGTAATAGTGATGAGTTGTTCAATAGTCAGCTCCTTCCCATTAATCGGATCAACTCCATTTTCAGTTATATATTTTTCTATCAGTCTTTTTTCGAAAATAACACCCGAGACTGGGGATAAAACTGGTTGTTCTGGCACTTCATTACAAACTGAAATCATAAATAATAAAAACATAGTAAGTATATAATTATAACCGGCAAAACGCCTGCTTTTAAGGTTATGTTATGTATAACGTAAAAATGGAATAAGTTTAATCTATAAAATACTACTTGTTAGTAACAATATTGTTTTTATGTATTATATATTAATTTTTTTCTTTTTTATATGAATTAATATATAAAAAAATAATTATTCATACTTGCACAAGCGAATGCCATGTTTCTGCAATATAATCAGGAAGTTCAAAAAATCGAACTTAACGTAAATTTACAATTAGAACACCGCCAATTGACGACAATGTAATACGTGTAGGATTAAAAATTGTTGGCAAAATGCAGACCGGATAATTTAAGTGAACGAATTTATATTATTTATATAATCGATATTAAATATTATTTAAATAAATGATGAAGAGATTTGTACAAAAAAAACTCGGAAACAAATAATTAAAATGTTCTCTCAGCACACGTGGATAAAACTCAAGCTCGTCTTAACCGCACTCGACACTTGTACAACACTAACTGCCCACAGTTATTTCCGTTTTTCGTATTTGCACCCCGAACTTCTCGCTCTCCTACTTCGACATTCACATTATAATGCAATAAAGCAAAATATTAATGAGCGTACTTAGCCCAGACACAATTATCGTTCAGCGCCACATTTAATTAATGTTTGTCCCATTGTCTCTAATCTCTATGACAATAAGACGGTAAGTGAACTAACGATTGGGTTTTTCCTCAACTGAAAATTACCGCTTTATGACCCGGTAGTACTGAATTGTAGGGGGCACTTTTTCAATATTTTTACATTGAAATTTTGTACGCAAATAACGACTACAACAGAGTAATAATTTTATAAATCTTCTATTGAAATTGAAGATAAAAATGTTCTACGTAGTGCTTGTTTTGCCGAATTTTAATTAAATTCATAATAAGCATTTTATATTGACGTAGGTAATTAGGAAAATTCATTATTTGAATCTCGCGGGTCACAGTTTCATGAAAAAACGCAAATTATAGTAATTACAGAGGTTTTTTGCAAATTCTAAAAAACAAGCGCCACAGTATTTTTCATCCTGATTCCGAAAATCATAAAATAATTGCATAATTCCTTGTAAATAATGCGTTATTTGCATACAAAAATTTGCATATTTTTGACACAATTTTTAGTTCTTTTTCTTTTAATAGATGTCACTACTATATTGCCTAGAGAGAGCTTGGCCCAGATACATACTCTATACTCTATAGTCTATATATTTTTTAGCTGCAAAAATGATAATGCCGGTTGCTTGGTGGTGTCAGAACAAAATTGACTTTATTAGTTTTTATCACAGACAGTTATGACAATCATCATGACATCATGATTATTAATTTGTATAGATTTTTATACATGTTAAACTAATAAATTTTACTATATTTTATACTATTGTTGAGAAATATTCAACAATTAAATTGTTGAGGTTAGGTTTATAGGCAATATTTTTATATAATATATTTCTATAGAATTATTAAAACAAAAATGTTATCAATTGCAATTTCACCATGTCGTTTCTCAATGGCAAATAGGATTCTGAAACATTCAAGAAATTTTGATTCATGGTTGTCACCAATGATACGTTGCAAATCAGGTTCGATCATTAATTAATTGAAAATACTTATGAAAATTAAAAAACAAAAAAATTTATAATTCTATTAATATATTTATGAAATTGGTTTTATTCATATGATATTATTAATTTATTCATGAATAAATGTTTTAAAATATTTTGTTGATTATTTCAGATAATGTCATTGTTACAATTAATGATGTTTCAAAAGAAATTAAACCAGCACGACAACCAGAATATATTCCACGAAAATATTGTGAGTGTAAATTCCATTTTGCACTGTCCAAAGTTTAATTCTATTATGTAATAATAATAAAAATAATATTAGTCTTAATCGTAATTGTATGAATAATTGTAGTTTGATGTTTATTTAATTGCAGTGTTGAAGAATCCTAGTCAGGAAACTCTAAGAAATTTACGATGGATGTTGCAAAAAGATATCTTAGGCCAAGACATTTTTTTAATTGGCACACCAGGTTCAAGACGACGAAATCTTGCACTGGCATTTTTAGAACTTACTGGACGTGAAGTTGAATTTATTGCATTGTCACGTGATACAACTGAAGCAGATTTAAAACAACGACGAGAAATTGCAAATGGTACAGCGACGTATCATGATCAAAGTGCAGTGAAAGCAGCTGAGCACGGTCGAGTTCTTATTCTTGAAGGAATTGAGAAAGCCGAGCGGAATGTTTTACCAATTTTGAATAATTTATTGGAAAATCGTGAAATGCATCTTGAAGATGGTAGATTCCTGGTACCAGCATCTAGATATGATAAATTATTAGAGGTAATTTCGAAGAATTAATTTTAATTCAAGTAAATCAGGAAATTCAAATTTTTTTCAATCAAATAAATTTATTATATTAAACTAAATATTTATTTCAAATGATTGGTATTTATTTTCAATAATTAATATTTATAAAAAGAATAATATTATTTATTTAATCCTTGTGAATTGTTTTTTATTGTAATAATAATTTTTTTTTTTTTTCGTAATATTTCTTTAATGACAATTTTTTTATTCTTTCAGGAGCACAATCAGGAAGAACTTGATGACTGGAAACTCGTTCGAGTTAGCGAAGATTTTCGTGTTATCGCACTTGGTTTACCTTCGCCGCGTTATCCTGGCCATCCATTGGATCCACCGCTGAGATCTAGATTCCAAGCGAGACATATATCTCCACCCACTTTCAATGTAAGTTTTCTACATCTTTTCGTCCATTCGCAGTATTTAAAGTAATTATAATAACTTTTCAATGATAAAACTTATAATTAAAATTAAAAGATGAAATAATTTTAATTCATGCACTGGTTAACATAAAAGTTTAATTATTATATGCGCTCTAAAAGCCTGTTAAATTATACAAATGTCACAGGTTCATAATCTCAAGCTCATTAATAAATTCCATTGAGTATAATAAATATAAAATAAAACTTTCAAAAAGTTTAATGTCATTAGAAATAAATATAAAATTTATCATCAAAGAAACTTATTTTATAGTTTCAATGCGACATTCATTGCAGCTTTTTATACTTGAGTATTTTCAGAAATATATTTCGATCAAAGATTCAAATATAAATACATACATATGTGTATATATATAAAAAAAAAAAAGGCTTTTATTACACCTTTATAAACTTGCACGCGATATATAAATCACAACAGATCGTCGTACGAATATATTTAAATATTTATAAATTATTATAACGTCTTCCGGTAGTTAATATCTCAAGAATATTTCCAATATATTTTTTTATCACATATGAATTCAAAAAATGAAAATTTTATAATCTTAGTACTATTGATTATCCCGTCCAGTGAAAAATCGGCGAGTATTTGATGTCGTGAATGGCATTTGAAGATCTTTTAACGGATTTAAATAAAAATTGTGATATATTATTAGGAACTAAGGGGGATTGTTCCTATCCCGGGGTCGTATGAATGCTTGAACTCTTAGAATTTCCCCTTCTTTATCCATGATACCAAGCCAACAGCGTTGTATATAAGCTGATTCTGTGGTTGCGCGATGGTCACAGACATCGTACAGTTTGGATCGCGTGTCCCAAACAGTAGATACCTTAAGCTGTCCTGCTGCGCGACGGTAGTCGATACGGTGGATATTGTGTCGCGAAATATCATAATATAATATATTGAACGTGAAAGAAAAGAAAAAAAAATAAATACGGGTCATCATAGAAAATATTTTATTGCTTATGAAATAATTATTTCAATATTTTTTAAACAGAAATTAATTAAAAATTGTGAAGTCTTCCGTGTTGTTAACTAATAATAATGGTCTGTTTTGAATTGAATATCAAAAAGTAATCTTGGTCTTCCAATTATTTTTAATTTATAAACAGTGAAAAAATAAAAATTTATTTTTATTATTTTAAACTGGGATAATTAAATATGCCGGCAATATGGTCATCATCAGAAAGGCCAATTTCAGTGAGAGAAGTGTGGGTAGATGGTATTAGACATGCAATACTCAGTCCAGATGATCCATTTCATGATATAAAAAATCGTCAACGTCCTCAAATATTTTCATCTAAAACAAAAAATTATTCTCCGAAATATTCGTGTCGTAATGAATCATTTAATCGTCCTACTGAGAGTCTCGACAGTTGTCTTGTTAAATTCCACGTGCTTACCAATCGGAAGAATGCTGAGAGTTTGGCAGGGACAAAAATTACTCGACGACAGTCTGCTCCACCAATCAGTCAACCGTTAAATAGATCACGAGATCTATTGCATTTTTCACCATCAAATGGATTGTCGAAAGTACCAAGGAATAAATATGATAGTCTTGATGAAGAAAAAAACCAATCGACGCCAAGTGTTGTATACAATGAATTACCCTTGCTATCACGAGAAAATTCAATTATAAAATCTGATGTATCTGAACATTATCAAGTTACGAATAATATTCTTAAAACAGTTGTTCAGTTTTCTGATCATAATGATGAGATTAATACACTGCACGAAATTAATAAAAATCCATTATCAGAGCGAGTACTTTATTGGATGGATATGTCAGGACGTGTGAAAGATTATAAATATAAAGAAGAAAATCAAAAAATTATTAACGATCGTCGATTTAATGTAGAAAATTCAAGAGAATGTAATTTTCATCGACGAAACTCTGCAATTCCTTCAAGAGATTTAACATCTGTTTTCCATTATAAATTATGTTCAAATCAAACCAAATACGAGTATATCACTGATGAAATACAAGAAGAAAAAGAAGAGAATGAATGTGTGGCAGAGAAACGAGTTAGAATTATCCCTGAAATTCAACCAGAGTCAACTGTCAAGTCTGAAATTATTTTGGAGAGAAACAAATCCAATTGGTCACCCTATGGTCGACCTCAACTTCATATATTCATGCCAGAGTTAAATTCCAGCGAAGAAGAAGACTCGTCTTCCCAAAATTCATCAGCAATCGAAGATACATCATAGTGAAATTCAATAAAAAAAAATACAATTAAATCTATTTTTCTTCCATATTAAAATGCTTTTCTGTCTCTCAATGTTTATATTTAATATTGTGATTTTAATTAATTACCTACCTTCCACTGAATTTTCAATATTATAATTATAAATATACATATGTGTATATTCATTTGTTAAATAAATAAAAGGTGAGAGCTTAATTATTCCCTCAACCAATATTTAATAATTATATAAACTTTTTGTTCATGCTCACTGCATGCATTCCATTAATTTCCGTTGTGCAATTGCATTTTGCGAATTTGTCATTAGTACTGTAATTTTGAAATATAATAGCGTGGAATATATATTGGTAAAATTGCTGTGATGTTTATGGCCAACAAACATTCATGGCACACATAGTCGACCATTAAAATTTATTTTATTTTATTTTTTTATTTTTCATTGTTCGTCGAATGTTCGCGTTTATTCCATCGATAATTGCGTATGGGCTTTCAACTGGAACTAGTTAAAATTGTCATCGGTTTCCCACACTGTAAACGTGTCGATAATCATTCATATACATGAACATATATGTACATGTACAAATATTATATAAACAACCAACTGATCACAACGTAGGAAAACAAATTTGGCAACGAGAAATACCGCAATTCAAATTGCAATTGATAATAACCAAATTACTTTTGGAAAATTATATGTAGGTATATATTTATATATACACACGACCGTAAAATGTATGTATATATATATATTCGCTCTGTCAATATAGCTAAATATCGTCGCATATTCATACACGATATATAGTTTAGAATAGTTAATTTTCCGCGACGATGATTTTCTTGCATGTTAGAACTATTTGCAAAATTATTTTGCTGTATGATATCGCGTGTACTCTGTAGCTAAATAAGCACGTGTGTGTATATTACAATGAGAGTATATTTACTGACTGTTAAGCGACATATTTTCAAGCATTATTCATTGACTATATAATTATTTACTGTAAAATTGTTAACTACTGCGAATTAAAGTATGTTATTAAAATGAAAGTTTTTTTTAAGAGCTCTACATATTTTTGTGATTGTAATTATAGGAATATTTAAGTCTTTATATTTGTATGATAAATGAATTTTTTGAATTAAATTATAATATGTTGTGTAGAGTTCATCAACAATTTTCGATTGCAATGTTTGAAATTGTATCATTACTAGCGATCGAGTGGTTGGAATTGCGGTAGCCCAATTCAAAAGTTGTTGATGGATCTCCAAGTGCAATCTCGAGATTTCGTGCCGTCCAACACTTAGTCATGTGCAGTGAATTTATGTATATAAGTAGAAGAGGGTATTAGAATGATAAAACTCTTGTATATTTAATCACTTTAGAAACCAGCGTCAAATAAACTAGTAAAACATTCCGTAAATGTAATATTATATATTCTTAAAATAGTATGTAGAGTAGTAATTTAGTGAATTTGTAAGGTTACGAGGAATGGAAATAGAACAGGAAGAGCTAGTGAGCGTGTTATAAATTTTATGGGGAATTGTATTTAATTTAATTTTCAATGAGATTAAATCGATTTTTTAAACTTTCTCAGGAGCAATTGGAAATGTTGAAGGGACTGGCTCCAAATGCTGATGTTGGAAAATTATCACAATTACTATCGTGCTGTCATGCTCTTATCAGTAAAGAAGCTATTGGTATTGGACTTCCAGATTTTCCATTAGATAATTTAATGAGAGCTGCACCAATTCTGGTAATAATTTTTTGAAATTGTATGATTTATTCGTGAGATTTTATTATGAATATATATTATTACAGGAAAAATTCCCGAGTGTATCAGTATTTGATATTTTTTATCGATTTTATCCATACAAATTATTTTTGGGTAAAGAAGGAATAAATGCTGTTGAAGATATTCTCAATTCTTTTAATGTTTTGAATGGACAGCATGGATATAATTCAAAAGATAAAGTAATAAAAATTGAAAAAGAAAATAATTCGTGCCTTGTAACTGTTAGTAAAAATAATTATGAAACAACATTGAATGTAAGTCACTTTAGTTTATTTAATTTTTTGTATTTGTGGATTATTAAAAAGTTCTCTCATTTTTATTGATTATATTCATCATTATTTTAGGTTCATGGTGGTACAGGAAGTCAAAAATTAATTGACGATTCATCAATGTATATTGAGACAAATTATCAAAATAATTTATTGACTGACATGATATTATCTCATTCAACTTCTGATTATTGTATTATTGGTCCAAAAGGTTGTGGAAAATCAACAGTAGTGAATAAATTTGCAGAGAATTTGGGATATGAAGTGGAGCCCATTGTTTTATACAATGTAATTATTCATTTTTATTCATCAGTAATTATTTGAAGTTATCTCTTTTGAAAGTATACTTGAAATAATTTAATTATTTTATTTCACAGGATATGACGTCGAGAGATTTAATTCAGCAACGTACTACAATGCCAAATGGTGACACAGTTTGGAAAGATTCTGCGCTTATTGTCGCGGCTATGAATGGAAAATTAGCGGTACTCGATGGTATTCATCGGGTACATCCTAGCACATTAGCTGTGCTTTATAGACTCATTCACGACCGTGAAATTCAATTGCACGATGGAAAACGATTAATTAAAGCCGAAAGTTATGATGAAATAAAATTTGAGTACAAAAAAACTGATGAGGAAATGAATAATTCAGGTATTTTACGCATACATCCATCATTTAGAATCATCACTTTGGCAGAGCCACCTGTTATTGGTTCATCGTCGTCATCATCAGGAGGACAATGGCTCAATTCTGAATTATTAAGTTTATTTAATTTCCACGAAATGCGACCATTACAAAAATCCGAAGAAATTCATATAATTAAATCCAAGGTAAATTATTCATATTAATTCTCCATTTTTTATTCTTCTTTTCGGTATCCATATTAAATATTTTTAATTGTATTCAATGAATTTCAGTATGGAGAACCCAGTAATGCTTTATTAAAAATTATTGATTTATCTCATATTTTAAGATCGTCTAACGATGTAACGTTACAATCTTTAGCTGGTTCATTGAGTACACGACAGCTATTAAGAATAGCTGAAAGAATGTTCAAGTTTCCCAATGACGATGCTTATGATGCAATTAATCGAGCGTGTCTTGCACGATTTTTACCAGCAATTCCAAAGCAAGCACTTGTAGATTGTATGAAAAAAATTGGAATTCATCCAATTAAAATGACAGCCAATGAAGAAATTAAATGCAAAGTAGATAATAATTATGTGACAATTGGAAAAACTACAATTGATCGATATAAAACTGCATCAATGTCAAAAGTACCTGATATATTATTTTATGATGTGCCCCAACATCTTGTTATATTGGAAAAATTAATGCAAGATTTTATATTGGGTCAACATTTATTACTTGTTGGCAATCAGGGTGTGGGGAAAAATAAAATTGTTGATCGTTTGTTACAACTAATGAATAGACCACGGGAATATATTCAATTGCATCGTGATACGACTGTACAAACATTGACACTCCAACCAATGGTGCGTGATGGTGTTGTTGTTTATGAGGATTCACCTTTGGTTCACGCTGTCAAATTAGGACACGTTCTTGTTATTGATGAAGCTGACAAAGCGCCTACTCACGTCACTTGCATATTAAAGGTATTTTTATTTTTTTGATTAAATTATTATTGACGTGAATATTTTATAAATATTTGAATTATTTCATTTATTATAATCAGACTTTAGCTGAAAGTGGAGAGATGATTCTTTCCGATGGTCGTAGAATCGTTTCAAACTTGAAAAACATTAATAATAATCATCAAAATATTATTATTACTCATCCGGATTTTCGAATGATCGTGTTGGCTAATCGACCAGGATTCCCATTTTTGGGCAATGACTTTTTTGGCGCATTGGGCGATTTATTTAGTACACATTCTATCGACAATCCAAGTTTAGAAAATGAAATTTCATTATTGAAACAATATGGACCTGATGTTGATGATAAAATTATACAAAAGCTCGTACGTGCTTTTGGTGAATTGAGAAATATGTCTGATTTAGGTTTAGTGTCTTATCCATATTCCACTCGAGAAGTTGTGAATATTGTTAAGCATTTACAGGTATTGATTAGTAAAAAAAAATTAATTTTGTCTTATTTTATTATAATTGAAAAATATAATTAATTATTGATTGTTTTTTTTTCCATTTTCGTATAATTCTTTTGTAGAAATTTCCAGAGGAACCGCTCTCTAACGTTGTAAAAAATGTTTTCGACTTTGATCGATACACAATGGAAGTTTTTGACACTTTAGTAACAGTTCTTCATAAACACGGAATTCCCATTGGAAGTAATTTAAATAATATCGCATTGGCAAAGGAGTAAGATAATATTATTATTAATATAAATATATAAAAAAAATTTTGTACTCTTGATTAATTTTATTTATAATAAATAAAATCACTATTATACAAATTTATTTCGTTTAATTTTCCCTTTCAGATTTTCCTTACCTGAATTAAAACACGGTGGCAGTTGGAGTGTATCACAGAACAAAGTTACAATACCAGTTCAAGAACGTCTAGTAAAATTAAAATCACCAACATATCTTGAACGAAAAATCGATCGTTTAGATCGTGTCGAAGCGCGATCAGCATGGTTTACAGAGGTACAAAGCTACTGGAGTATTCCATTGAGTGAGTCTGGATATATTGGTGCTATAGCTGTGACAAAAGGCACAAAAGACGACGGAAGTGAAGACAAAATTCATGCATTGACAACAAATCCTACATCTATCTCAACAATGACATCAATTTCGGACAATGTGGATCAAATATCGATTGAAGGTCTTTTAGGACCAAGCAGAATTCACCGACCTGAATACACGATTGCTCCTGATAATTTGGGAAATCTTTGGGTGTATGAGGAAAAATCAAATACATTTCTATCATTAAATGTAGAAGAGGCAAGTGCGAGGATTGTTCAACTATCAACGTTTTTTGGAGCTGCTGGTGATCGATTATCACAGGCGTTTGGTAATAAAGTGCTTCAATGGAAATTATTAACTGATTTAATGACGTCGAATAATCAAGCAGTATTTTATACACCCAATGGAAGCAAAATTGAGATATTGGATTTGAAAAATCTGAAAGCATATTCAATGTCTTTGCCATTCGTAATTGAATCAATTATATTAGCATCATCGGATAAATTTTTAATTCAAAGTTCACCGAATAATTTGTACACTCTCGAAAAGTCTAATAACACATCGCCATGTCCAAATATTCTTCGTGAAGTAGAAACGAATACTAGTCAGACAATAAATATTGGCGCTATTGCAAAATGTGGGATTGAAAATTTAAATAAAAATATTTTAAGTCAAGCATTGAAACAAAATATTGACTCTCCAAATAGACTTATTACCAGTGATTTCACTTATGCAAGTATTATCATGGGATTCCCTGAACTCGATTCGAATAATGATATTCATGTGTGGCCACGAAATGAAAGAATTAAAAGTAATAATCATAATAGTGGCCTAGTTATTACTGACAATGGTCAAATAATCAGAGTTCTATCATCTGAAAGAATCCCTAAAGAAGCAATAATTAGCGATGGCGGACAAGCAATAATTCCTAATTATTTAGAAGTCGTTGATATTGTTAATAAAAAAATTCGTTATCTTCCAATACCTGCGATATCTCATGTATCACCACAAATTGATTGGTTATATCCACATGGCCCGCCAATTTACATAGCTTCTACATCCAATCATGGATTAGTATCAATTGATTGCGCTGGTGGTGTTAAATTATGGGAAACATCGCCGATATACATTGAAAAATCGTTACTTGAATGGCGTAAAATGGTTGATTCAGATGGTGAAAATCTTCAAGTGACTAAAGAAAGATATTCTGGATTAAATACAACTGCACCTAAGCACGGAAAAGTCGATCCAAATAATGATCCACATGTGGGTGGGAATCAATGGGCTGGTGGTACAGGAGGTATAATTAAAAATATAATAAATATTTTCTTAATATTTAATTATAATTATATAACTTTATACTAATGTTAATTTTTTTTTTCCGAATTATTTTAGGACGAGATACTGCTGGATTAGGTGGTAAAGGTGGACCATATCGACTGGATGCAGGTCATACAGTTCATCAATTGAGTGATGAGGAAAAAAATTCTGTTCCTGATCATGTTAAAAAAGCCGCACGTGACATGGGAGTTCGTGCATTTAAACAGCGATTAAAAGATATTCGCATGACTGAATATGATCATAAATTATATTCGCAATTCAGTGATGCAGTATTTAAACAAATAAAATCATTACGAATTATATTGAGTAGTCTTCAAGCTAAAAGTAATGAACGCCAATGGCTACGTCATCAAACGTCTGGTGAATTGGATGATACAAAATTAATTGAGGGATTAACAGGTGAAAAAACAATATATCGACGAAGAAGTGAAAGAGAACCGGAAATTGGTGCGCCACAGTTAAAACCAAAACGATTGAAATTAATTGTCGATGTATCAGGAAGTATGTACAGATTTAATAGTTATGACGGCAGACTTGATCGTGAATTAGAGGCGTGTGTGATGGTAATGGAGGCATTTTCCGGGTATGAAGGAAAATTTCAATACGATATTGTGGGTCATTCTGGGGATGAATACAATATTGTTTTTGTTGATCACAATCAACCACCCGCTGATAATAAACAGAGACTCGAAATCATAAAAGTAATATAACAAAGCAATTAATAATTATTTCAATCAATATCATTCCAATAATTCACATAATAATTTCAACTTAATTTTTCAATTTTTTCCAGACAATGCACGCTCATTCACAATACTGCATGTCGGGTGATAATACACTTGAGGCAACTCAACACGCTATTGCAACTCTTGCAAAAGAAAATACTGATGAATCAATCGTGGTTATTTTATCCGACGCTAATTTAGAACGTTACGGCATTCCACCTCAACAATTTGGCAAATTATTAACGTCATGTCCTGAAGTAAATGCCTATGCTATTTTCATTGGTTCTCTGGGTGATCAAGCAACCAGGTAAGTTACAAAATATATAAATCAAATAAAAAACCCTTCATTCAAAAGTATTCAAAAATGTTTAATAATTATTGATAAATTTATTTGTTTTTTTCGTGTAGAGTAATGCAAAAAATGCCATCAGGTAGAGCATTTGTATGTATGGATTTGCAAAATATACCTCGAATATTACAGCAGATATTTGCAGCTTCAGTGCTCAACACACGAATAAATTGATTTCAGTCGTGCATATGTTTATAATACGCGGATATGGTAAAGTGTAATTGATTCTGCAAATGAAATAGGAAAATTAATCACATATCGATAGGAATTAATTTTAAATTTATTATCAATATGTGTAGAACCATAAGCAGTCTAGACAGAGCAATTTGTTAGTGTTTTATATGATACTGAATCCTGCGTTAACACAAGTCCATGAAATAGAGCACATACAAGGGGGATGAATATTCCTCCTCAGTATTGTAACACGTTTCGAAAATTCGTTGTCCCGAACATTTACGGTCGATCCCGAGGGATGACGGGTTGAACCGAGTTTATACGAGGTGGAGTGGGACATTGTGATGTCAGTGGCACGCCGGTCTTTGAATGGAGCGGGTGTGGAGATGTGTACAGAGCGCTGGACGTCGTGGTGCAGCCGTACGTTGTGGTTGCCCTGTTCAACCATGTCAATTGCACGTGGATCAACGGGCAAAACGGGGCGGACACAAGTCACACGGTCCACAAACAATTGTTTGCTCCTGTCAAGTTCAACCTTGTCCAGTTCATCCTGCTCTTATTCGTGTACGACGCACGCGGCCTTCAAACATCAGCTGCGACTGCCCGCCGGAGTCGCAGCCGTGTCCCCATGTAATTCGGCCCTCTTCCTCCCGTAGGGTTAGAAGGTAAACATCATTATTTTCCCCGCAGAATTAACTCTTAATTATTTTTATATTATATAATAATAATATAATTAAAAATAATTTTGTATTTTAATTTAGTTGTGTTATTTTTTTTTTAATTTGCTTTTTTCTTGTAGACTGGGGGGATTATTTAAACAGACTTTTCTTTGTTGGCATAAAAAATGGGGAGGAAAAAAATAGATAATAATAAAAGGATTTTGTAGATGAGAAAGAATTTTTATATTTTTGTAGATAGGAAATTTTATTTTTAAAGAGTAAAATTTTCATATGAATGTATCAATATTTAGAGTTAGAGTTTGGGCATGGAAAACGCAGAAGTTATCGTTGATTATGCCAAATTCTCGATAACTTACTGTGAATATTATTAGAAAAAAAATAAAAAAACTATATTTCCACCAAGAAGGGAAGAATTAATTGCTCATTCTATAAATCACTTTATTTTATTCCTCTTGATAATACTAATGTTGATCTTTCAGATTTTTATCGCAAAAAAGAACATATACATATATTTAAAATATAAAAAATAAATTATTCTCTTTTTTTCCCTTTGATACTATCACATTTCATTGATTGCAGATGCGATTGCACCGAACGCCCGTGCCGTCATAGTTCATCCGCGGGTGTATCACGTCGTCGTCCCCAGGGTTCATTCTCATTGCCAGCTCCACCAATGCCACCGCGACATCATAATCCTAACAATCATGAAATATCATGCAAGTGTCCTGAACGTCCAAATTGTTCCCATTCAATAATTGGCAATGATGGCTGCGAGTGCGAAGCAAAACCCTGTGTACATACAATTAAATCGCGACGTTCGCGACGCACGTGCGACTGCACAATTCAGCCGTGTCGCCATTCAAAATCGGCAGAGGGACGCATTAAGCGTGTTAAATGTCGAGTTAGACGAGCTGGTTGCGCGATGGCAAGATGCACCGCTGAACTTGCTATGTTACGATTACATTGGGAGTTGGCAACTGAATGTGCACCATGTAAGCCGCGCGCACTCACCAGAAGGTTGTGTCGACGTCAACAGAGTGATAATGAGCTATATCGAAGTAATAGCTTCAAGTTTGAGAGATTTGAGAGAACTAAAGACGAATGTTCAACGCCAGTTCGCAAACAGGTAAGTTCAATATTTATTTTACAGTAAATATTTCAATGCTACTCAATAAACTTGAACTTTTTATTCTGAATAATCGTAAAAAATTTTTGATGAGTTCATTATTTCATCTAAAAATATTTTTAAAAATCTTTAGACATTTAATATGACATTATGATTGCTATAATCATCAAAACCTGGTAAATTATTCTGAAATCCATCTTGACATCAGTGGATTACATTGTCGTTCTCACAATCAAACATTAATATAAAATACAATATTAATACTAATATTAATATTTCTGTATTTTAATTTATCCAAACGTTATAAAATTATTTATTAAAGACAAATGCATTTGGTGAAATATTGAAATAGTTCAAGTTTAAAAATATCTGAATAAAAATATTACACTGGAATTCGTAACATTTTCTGCCTTATAAATATATGAATATGCATTCATATGCATATATAAAATAAAAAAAAAATATATACATATATATATACATCGTATGTTTGCGTTATATTTATCTCAATTTTTTGTGGTTTCCGTGACACTCGAGTTTCACGACGCGTCGAGCAAATTTACCTGAGAAAAAGAGACGTAGAGAAAAAATAAAATAAAATATTTAGCTACTTGATGCAAAAGAACGAAAATTTCAAGTAGACATATACAATATACATATATACACATACTCCAATGCATGGATGTCAGTCCCCAAGGCATAAACCCCTTGAGAAAAAAGAATATAATGGCTCGTCAATAAATCAAGCATGAACAACCGATTTTCCTATAGACATTTACGAATAAGAGCAATAATGTTATTTTCTCTGACGTAGAAAAACAAAAAAAAAGGGGGAAAAAATTCAATGACAAGAGTATGTTGCTTTTTCATTCATTCCCATAGCCTTTCATCTTTAGTATATGACCTAGTTTTACTGTGGGACAACAAAAATAACGATATTATTGGCCATCAACTGAATTGCGATCATGGGGCCTCGGTTAGTAAAGTAAAGCACCCATTACTTGTGCCGGTATTTCACGACAATTTTCTCCATTCCACACCCTTTATACACACATATAATCTCCGCACTATTCTCTGTGGAGTAGTAACTGGCGTTGGTAAATACATAGATATATAACTAACCCGCGGAGTCGCTAACCTACCCCTATATCAACGGAATTATCGACCGCTTACCTTACTCTCCACGCGCAGGAATAGTGTCGTCCTGAAATGCTTTTCAGACTATAACTTTTGTCCAACTATTGCTTTATATAATCACTATTGTTTATTGTTCTATGCACTTTATCAATATCTTATTCTTATTCTCATATTTTTATTTCTTTCATTGCAATAAACAAAATAATACTCTTCATTTCATTATGCTTCGGAAATTAAATTTTGTTTGATGGTTGCTGAATTTATTAATCCATTTTTTTATTTTTGGTTCCCGTTGATTGTACGAGAAATATTTTTGTTTAACACTTTGAAATAGCTATCAATATTTTATGTGATTAATCTTCTCAGTCATTGTTGTTTGAGATATTGAAACATAATGCACATTATTTTTATACAACTCAGGCGAGTGGATACACGTCAACTACACGCCTGAGTTTGTGGGTTCAACTTGACTCGATGAAGATGTTGCCAGTGATATACATGCATGTGATCGATAGAGATATTTTAGCCGTGTGTATTTGTGTGCATGAAATCCATAGATAAAGAGGGTCTTTGTTGTTCATCATTGTGCTGCATATGAGGATATCATATGTGCATATACATAATATATAAATACGTAGCTAAATGAAAGAATAATTATTCTATATCATTTAATGATAATTCGTTTCGTTGGTATTGTTAATGAATCCTCATTAAAATTATTTTTTATTGAGAGAATAATTTTTTTTTAATATAAATTGCGTACTTTGAAAATTACTGGATATATTTACTTTTAATTGTTTTTAATTTAGTGAAGTTATTAATTATTAATATTGAATTTTTACGATCCATCAATGTCAGAATAAAATCAATTGAATTCTGTAAAATATTTTCCAACAAATGCTCTTCATATTTTGTCGATATTCGTAATGATGGTGCAACGTAGTTCACTTGAGTAGACTGAAAGCTTTTCTTCCGAGAATTGGGTCGGAGACACGTCAAACTTTTGGTGGGAATAAGATTCACCGTGGCGCCTGAGATAAAGACCGTGTGCAAGACGTGAGATGAGGCAGTGGCGTCAAATGAAAATAGCCAGGGGGAAAATAAAGTAACTATCGCATGACTTGAAGATGAGAAAAGATTGTTAAAGCTAGTTTTACTACTACTACTATATGTATATTCTTAATGTATACACTGTCCCTTTTACAATTGAGAGTTAATTGGAAAAGAATTAAAAAATTCTAAGTGAACGTTAATTAATTATAAATATCTTCAAATATTATACAATATAATTATCATTGTCTTCACGTGATTCTTCTACAGTGAAATCCTTTGATGTACATAAAGAAACGTCGAGCTTGATGAGATGAGCAACGTTAGGGAAATTCAAGTAAATAAAATTCACTTGAGTATTGTTTAACCGACAGAGTCATCGTGTGCCATTTAAAAATAAACGAAAACGGAAAAAGAAAATTTCCGAGCAAAAAATGAAATGGAATTTCATTAGCATTGTAAATACAAGCTATTGTCCATCAGGTAGAAGGAATCCCACAATCCACCTCTTCGTGAATGTCTCTCCACTGTGCCACAGGCTGCTCGCTTGTACAACCTTTTATTTCTACTTTTTATCTTTTTTTACTTCTTCATTTTTTTTTTTTCATTCCACTCCACAAGTATTATACAGCTTTGCAAACTCTAACGAAGAAGTAACTAAAACACCTTCTAACACATATGTATATATGTATTGTACATATGCATATGCAGTGTGATATTATGCATATACATTGTGAAATTACGAGATAAAATGTCGTATTACACATGTAAGTATGTAGAGATGTTAAAGTCAAGTGTTTTTCAAGGCTGAATAGCTGAAAAAAAATCCTACTAAATTTTTCCAACAATTGGAAAAGTTTTTCCCACGTTTTAGCAACCTTTATAAGTAGAAGTGCTATTGTTCTCACATTTTTTCTATCCTCAACAAATCCTTCACTGAAGAACGTTTCAACGATCAAGTAGTTGTGTGATGTGGTTATGAAAATAGGAAAAAAAATGTTATTTATGTTGATAGTTATTTGATGGAATTAAATATTGGAAAAAAAAAGGGGAATAGTAAAATGTATTTACTGTACAAATAGATGATTTATCTAGTGTACTGAATTTGTGCATCAATTTATGGCAAAGTGGTATTGGATAGGTATTTACATTCATGGTTGAAGAGTGAGGAATCACTCTAGGCTATATAGACGAAGCGTGAGTGCACTGTGCAATGCTTCCGTTAATGCAAAATATTTTTCTTTGTTGGATGCACGAACATATGTGTATGTTTATTGCTAAAGTTTGTATGCTTGTATATTCATTGAAAATACATCGGTAGAGTTATATCCAACATGAGAGAAGCACGTAATGTAGTTTTGATTATTAGAAAAAAATAAAAAAATATCACAAATATAATTGAGAATGGAAATTTTTTTTTTTTATTGATCAAATTTGTGAGTTGCATATTAAGATCATACATCTGACCTACATCTCGGCAGTGTCAATATACCTGGTTTTCCAATTTTCTTTATCGAATAATGAGAGAAGAAGTATTCATGAAAGTCGGTCAATCATCAAAAACATTTATGGAATTATTTTTCTAGGTAAAATAATTTTATAAGAAATTTCTACGTATAATAATAAGGTTTTTTTAACTTTATTGAAGACGAAATGAAATTCGTATTGGATGGGTTTTAAAATATAGGATATGTGTTCAGTTACTCGTGATTCGTCTGACCATTGTGACGTTTTCTACTTAAGCATCAACGTCTTTTATTGTACAATGAAGCACAATCCGGTCACGTTTATGTTCGTTGGACGTTTGGCTCGTATGTGCATCTCAATAAAGGGCAAATCGATAAGTTTGACTTTTTGTATTTTACACAAATGCCATCTCAGAGGAGAGCATCACCAAGAAAGGTAGAAAAAAAAATCCGAGGAAGAGATAAAGAATTGTGTTGAAACTTGGCAAGAATAAAAATATCTAGTAAAGACAAATATTGACCAGAATCTTTTTGAAATAATCCTGATTTATTTTTTTATAAACCGCAGTGAACAAATAATGTCACGTCTAAGCAATGTCGTTTTCCTCATTAAACTTTTCCGTCGACGAATTAAACTATATAATTTAAAAAAAAAAACAAAAACTTCTTGTCGTGAATACTTTATGGACTCGATACTGCCATGCACAACAATATTACTGTGAATCCGGTGTGAAACTCATTTGAAATTTATTCTCAACTTCATAGAAACCATGATGTATTTCCGGTATTAAAGTCCAATGCACTTTAAACTTTGCCGATCGATTCAGCAGTAGATTTTCAGTTGTCTAATTATTTTTTTGAATGCATTTAAATATATTTAATCTCTCTTATTGTTCATCATAATATTCGTAAATATTTTTGTTCAACGCGAATACAGTAAATTTTATCATAGCTGAGGATGAAACGCAAACAAAAATGAGAGCAACACGTGAGAACGCATGTGTTGTATTGATCCTTAGTCGTCGCGCACAGCTGACCCGCTATCCCACCCAACAGGATTCTGTTTGTGTCCTATCGAATATACAGCCAATGGGAAAGGGTTCTAAGATTCACATCAGTTGGGAGCAATGTCCTAGAGACTGTCGCACTTTCTACACCCTTAATTTATCGATAATGTCTTATTGAACCTTCAGGTAGACGTGTCTTTTTTTTTATTTTATATTTTCTTAGCTTTATCCTTTTTTTTTTGTCGATAAATGTCCAAAGTTTCGAAGAACTCTTGCTAGTGCCTCATCAATAATAGGATTATATTGAGAAATTATACGCAAGTATGTTCGACATTATTAAATTGTTCGTAAACGAAAATTTCTTGGTATATTTATTAATTAAATTTCGAGATAGTGAACACATTAAATGAAGTTTTGACTTTATATAATCGATGTATTTTATTAGTTAAATTAATATAATAGTTAGTACTGGTTTAACACGCATGTTTTATGTTGTTAGGGAGACGATAGGGATGAAAGGATTATAATTAATAATTAAAAAAAAATGCCAGACTGAAAGTCACCCTAAATATTGTGCGTGATGCATGAAAAGAAAAAAGTAATATTATTTTACTTGGAATTGAATAGAGCGAATTTTATTTTATTTATTATGAAATTTTATTTATTTTATGCATTCATCTCCGTGTGCTTTCGTTCAGATAAAATTTTATTCAATCCAACAAGAATTTCATCATTTCTAGTGGATGAAGCAATCAAGCTCAAGGATGCATCCTTGATAAATTTATTTGCAAGTTCGATAGAGCCAATGTTATTCTTTAATTATGAATATTGTTTGAGAATAAAAAGCATACTATGTTTATGAATAATTATTTTAATTATTTGTTAAGGTTTCCCGAGAAAATTTCATGTTATCAATAGCGACAATGCAGCAATTGATTAATATAAATTTATAATAAAAAAAAAAAGAAAATGAACTACTAATTATTCCGCAATTTTTTTTTATTTGAGAGTATTATGGAACGTAATATTTATTGCTCTGAAGATAATTATTTACCTTTATTTATTTTTGTTTATACTGAATAGAAATTACAATCATTTTATTTTGATGATAAGATTTATTATAAGTTACAACTGTAAAATTAATAATGATAACTGATAGTCAGTTTTAGAACTTTTTTAAATTTCTTAATATTACTAACAGGTCACGTTCGATAAAATATATCCTCGTGGCAATAATTTCTAATTATGAAAATTTTTAATTCGCACTGGTAATGATGTCGTGTCCCTTGGCGTTAATTGCAAATTTTTTATTCTACAAATTCCCCAGTCATTTCATTACATCAATTAGTGCCACCCAAATGATTTATATCGACACTGTAAACTTCTAGATAGTCTCATATAACTAATATACTTATTACTCTTCACATTCATATGAATTTTATACTTTTTCCAGTATTACTTGAAATCATATCACGCAGTAAAATATATTTCATATCGTGTATTTTATTTCTGTTCACATTTATTGAACATTAAAGTCACAGTATTTTATTTTTCTTAAAGAGGATAGTGTTATTTATTCCAAGTTTTATCAATTAGATTGACAAATAAAATTCATTAAAATTTTAATTTTCTTCATTTGGCTACGTATCAAATTTTTCATTAATTTTCATTATTGATTGATGAATTTATATATTTATATTCGCTCATTAGGTCATTGATTCATGAATGTATATAAATAAATTTCAACAGAATTAATCATCATATAATCGAGCAATACTCAACAATCACCATTTGATTGAAAAAATTCAATATAAAATCAAAATAGATTAGATTATGATCTGCAATTTTTTTTTCCTCATTCGTAACATTATTTCAATTGTATTGCTGGTAGATCTACGTTTTAATTTAAATAACGCGCAATATAGAATATCAGTTATTGATAAGAAATCACTATATCATTGTATTTGTAATCAAATAAAATATTTATTCGTTTCATACATGTTTGGTAATGTCTAAAGTATTAATTGAACAACATAAGGCAATTCAAAATTGATAAATTAAACTGCATGGGCCTTGATCCAATCTAAATACTCAGGTACTCGAGTATACACAGTGGGATAATCGGTCATGGCACAACCCATAGCCCAAGACACAAGTCCAACAAGTTTTCCTTCGACAGTTAAAGGACCACCAGAGTCACCCTATGGAAAAATAAATTTGATTCAATAAATAATGAGATAATTCTCTCTTGATTTATCGTCAAACGATTGATCTTCATCGAGTTAATTGAAATGAATAAATTAATAAATAAATAAATAAATATATTTACGTGACATGAGCCAGTTTCTTCAACCGGATCATGAGCACAAATATGAGTGCTGTGAATATCATATCCTTGTTCGTTATATTTCTTTTCACAATAATTTTGAGATGCTATAAAAATTTCAGTTTTTTGAAGAACTTTAGGAGAACTTCCGCCTTGCTATAAATTAAACGATTATTAATTTTTTATTTAAAAAAAAAAGGCGATGTAATTCTTTTAATATTCTTGATTTAATTTTTTATTTATTTACCCATAAACGTCCCCATCCGGACACAACAGCTACTGATTCAGCAGGTATTTCTTGACTTGGTGTTGGTAAAGGAACAAAACTTAAAACTGAATTAGCCACGAATTCAGTTTTGACTTTAATAAGGGCAATATCGTTTCGCCATGAATCATATGAATCGTATTTTTCATGAATAATTATTTTTTCCACTTCGTGAGTTGACTTTGGATCTGTTAAATCAGTTGTAGCTGCGACAATTTTCATTGTATTCACATCTTGACTGTAAATTTAATTCAATTTTATTATTTATAGTTGTAATTTTTTTCTTTGTTTTGTAACATGTTTTGTTACAATTATATTTTTATTTTTATGCTCACTTTACAACGCAATGAGCTGCTGTGATGACATAGTTTTTGTTTAACACTGAACCACCACAAAAATGAAAAGAACCAAGAGTTTGAAGCGATACCTATAATAATATTGAAATAATTTTTTATAATTAATTACGAGATTGTTACAATACCCAATTTAATTTCATCGTGTAATTTATTTACTTACTTGATATGGAATCTCACCAGGTTTAGCGTCTTCTCCATTGACAATACGCCCAGAAATTGTACTCGGTATCATACGAGCTAGAAAATTTAATTCAATTGTAAATTAATTCAATGTGAAATATAACAAAATTAATTCTTGAAATGTCATTATGAAATTTCAAAGTACCCTGTGTGATTGCTACCACGACAAATAAAATTATTATTGCTTTCATGATTATTCCTTAATTTCAAACTCGTTGCAACTGTACTGTTTTGAGAAATTGTCACGTATTTATACTGTCGAATAACCGTATTTGCGAGTGAAAGTGATAATAAAACATTGATTCAAATCTTGAGGTAAATTTTTAATTGAAAATAACGAAAGATTAGATATCAACATTGATTTTTGCATGGGAAATTGATTAGAAAGATTGATGTACACTCTTTTCCTTAAATGTTTCACTTCATGATAAACAATATCTCATAAATTCCGATTAAATTTTCATATCAATATAAACATTATCTGAAATTATTTCGTTATTGATCTCCAATATTATTTATACGCATCGAATAAAAAATTACAATCAGCCAATTTGCGTTGTAATTTTTTTTTCCTCAAATTTTTCTTTATATTCAGTAAATGACGATTGTTAAAAAATTTATGTGATTAAATTATAAATACGTCAACTCGTGTTTATCAATATATATGTATTTATTATTTAATATAGTAATAGACAAATTTATTATTTTAATATTTCTATAATCTTTTTCGAGTCATTCAGTATTTTTTTTTATCCAGCCGAGATATTCAGACACTCGTGTGTATACTGCAGGATATTTTACTGATCCACATCCTATAGCCCAAGACGTGATACCCACAATTCTCCCTCTAACAGTCAAAGGACCACCAGAATCGCCCTTGAAAAAAAATAATTTCAATATTAAAATAAAATAGAGAAGAATTCGATGCTTTATAAAAATACTCACATTGCATGGACCTGTTCTCATATTAGTAACAATAGCACAAATCTGAGTTTTATAAATCTTTAGTCCTGTCCCTTTAATCAACCTTTTGCAATAATTCTCGGATGTGATTAAAGTCGGGGATTTAAGGAGTGCTGGAGATGCAGGTCCATATTTCTGTGAAATATTAACAAAACAAAATTATTATACACACTATCGTGATTTATTTGTGTTTATAAAATATATAATTTTAGGTTCACCCATTTTCTACCCCATCCAGAAACAATTGCCACTGTGGCAGGAGTAATTTTTTGATGCGGTCGTGGAAGTTTAACAAATTTTACAAATGAACTTTCGACGAATGCAGATTTGACTTCGAGAAGGGCAATGTCATTTCGTAGTGAATCTCGTCTAGTATAATTTTCATGCATTATAATTCTTACAACTGTGTGAGTTGAATTTTGATTACGCAAATCAGTTGTACCAGCGATAACTTTTATGTCAGATCGCAACCTGCAAAACCAATTTTATTTAAATAAAATTATGGATTCATTGTGATGTATTGCTACATGTTTTATTACATTATATTAATAATTTTTCTAGAAGACAGATTCATTGTAATTACTCACCTGGTGAAACAATGAGCTGCAGATACGACGTAATTCTTGTTTAATATTGATCCAGAACAAAAATTCGTTTCGCCAATATTTTGGAGTGATACCTGAAACGAGAATATTAATTTTGAGTATTCAATGAAATATTTAGGATTATGTGATTGGATATTCATGAATGTCGTTAAGTATTTTATATCGTAGGTTTTTTGTATAATTTTAGACTCACTATATACGGAATTTCACCAGGTTTAACATTTTGACCATTAACAATACGTTCGTTGTAAAAACCTGGCGTATTTTTCTCTGAAACGAATCATTTAACAATGTAATTTTATTTTTAAAAGTATTTCACAAAAAGCATTTCGCAACTGAATAAACTCGGGTGATACCTTGTGTAATTGTTATTAAAGCAAAAAAAGTAACTAGTCCTTTCATGATGATTTCTTGATATAAGAATATTTATTGCTGATGTAAAAAATTTATTATTTAATGATCAAACGGAAAATCGAATTATTTATTTAAACTGTTTGACTGATGTTTCCATGGAATTGACAGTGTCGTAGAAGCATAAGGGTAAAATACAATAAATTTTGTGATTTATTTTACAATTTTAAATTATAAATTCCAAAAAAAAAAAGAGTCTACATAGTAATTTGATTGAGAGCTTTTTTTTGGATGCTCGAATTAATTTTTTCCAAATAAAATTATCCAATAAAAAAATTGGCTGCAATCCAATACTCATTTTTCTGAAGTTTTGTTTAGACGTTGGAGGAAATTCCATATTGCGTTGTCATTTCTCAAGAAGTGTCTGCACTATCTTGCCATGACCGCGAACATTATCATTACATGATTCAGATATTTAACAATTTATCTTTTATTTATTTTTTTTTTGCCAATATGGATAAAAATAATTATTGTCTGACATTTAAGACGTGTTCATAAGTTATCGGGATTGGCAAAAAAATAATAATAAGAAATAATATATGAAATGATATCAAGTGAGAGGGTGGATATTAACTTGATCTATCCTCTCAATTCAATCAAATATTTTTACAAAAAAAAAGACTAACATTTTGTAAAAAACTATTGCTTATAGTGATGCTCAATTTATCCGAAACTTTTATACGTTGATAGAAAATACTATAAAATTTTAAAGTAAAACAACGTTATTTTTTACGATGAAATTGCAAACTTTTTTATTATATACTTTTTAAGTTTATTTAAAGAATATCGCAAATTGAAAGTAAAAAAAAAAGTACAGAGTAAATTATTACATTTCTTCAGCTAATCTAACTTTTTGATACGAGATTATACCTCTTGAAATCTTTCGTCTCACTTGAAAAATACATCACATTTTAATTTAGTTGACTCTGAACTTGCCGCTTTATTATTTGTATAAAAAAAAAATACCAATTTTTATATTGCAGAATCCCCTCTTAAAAAAATCGGTTGTCATGGAATTCTATATGAACGTTTTACCTGTCAACATTTTTTTCTGATTTTAATTCATTGTTGTTTTTTTTTTTCCATTATCGAACTACTAATCTTGAGGTAACATGGAAATTTTGAGGTCCAACAGAGAAATGGAAAAGCGATTTCACTATAAATGCTGACGGGTATTCATCGAATAATATAATATTTATATTGTATCGAATTCAAATGAAATTCCGATTTCCTCGGTGATTTAATTCTCGTTGGAATGAAGAATTACATAGGCTTCCAATACTCTTTCATAGAAGGCAGTATGAATGAGAAAACGGGTCATTGAATACTACCAAAGCTGCATTGATCTATAATTCTTCATAGAACTTGGTTCAAAGTTGCCAGTTTTTCATATTCTACAATATTTCTTCACGTGAAATAATTATTTTCTTTTCATGATACACATCTTCATTTATATTATTGAAAAGATTCACTAAAAATCTTATTTTATACATTTTAACATGAACAGATTCTTTAATACTTCACTAAAAAATTTATAAACAAATTTGTGATTATTAATTGTCGGTCTGTCTATTTTTGTAGTGGTCCTCTTCGATATTTTTTTTTATTCCCTCATTAATTTTACCATATCAAACTCACCATTTTATCACTCCCATCACTTAGCAACAACCATAAAATAACGTTAGCTCTTCATCTTCTTTTACACCACATCGTTTTTCTTACTTCTCTGACACTTGATGGGTTCTACAATTTTTTGTTTCTGTTGAGAAAACTTTTACTTCCTCGTGAACTCGAGAAAGCTTCTAAAGTGCACGGACGAGATGCTTCAATGCAATGTCGACATGAAAGAAAGGTCATTGATATTACACTTAAATCTACGTATAAAATGTCGTCTGAGTATCCAACGTGATAGGTGTACTAAAATTTCGTTTAATACTACAATCAAATATTTTTAAAAATTTATTTGTTTATTTTATTTTATTATTATGAGATACAAAACGTCCAACTTGCTTATTGCTACATTCTTAAAATTATCGAGTTATACAACATTTTCATCTATCCAATTAAGATACTCCGACACTCGTGTATAGACTGTTGGATACTTTGTCGATCCACACTCAACACCCCAAGACACCAGTCCAACAAGTTTTCCATCAACTGTCAGTGGACCACCAGAGTCACCCTTAAATTAATTAAAATTCAATGAGAAAAAAAAATAGATATTATTTCCATTAAATACAATCACAATTTATCACACGATTTTTTTTAATTAATTTAATTACTTAATTAATACTCACGTGACATGAACCAGTTTCAGTGGTATGTGCAATAGCACAAATATGAGAGCTATGAACAGTCAAACCTTCTTTTGCGTTTATATTTTCGCAGTATTCTTGAGATGCTATAAAAACTTGAGCTTTTTGAAGTATTGACATTGATGGCCCATTTTGCTACGACATTTTTTAATTTAAATCGTTAGGTTATTGTAAATATCTGTGTAATACTAATATAGTTTGTTATTTATTTACCCAGAGTCTTCCCCATCCAGAAACAATTGCAATAGAACCAGCAGGAATTTTCTGATGTAAAAATGGAAGTGAAACGTAATTTAATATTGAAGATATGTTGAATTCAGATTTAATTTTTATAAGAGCAATGTCATTCCTCCATGAATCATCTGGCGTATAATCCTCATGAATAATAATTTTTTCTACTGCATGTGTTGATTGTGGATCGTTTAAATTAGTTGAACCTGCGATGATTTTTATATCGTTGAAAGCTATACTGCAAATTAAATTTTATTAAAATTAAAATACTTTTCATTATTTTGCTTCGAATAAAATCCGCTACATTGCAAAACTATTTTTAATTAACATTTTTATTACAAATACTTACTCAACAACACAATGTGCTGCAGTTATTACGTAATTTTTAGTCAACACTGCGCCACCACAAAAATGAAAATTGTACCAAGTTTGAAGCGATACCTAAAATAAAATCAATAAATTTATATAATTTCTTCAGATATATTGACGATAAATTTTCTGTAGGTTTATTAATTCTCCAATTAGTTCATGATTAAACATTTGTGGTGTAGTAGTTTACTCACTTGATAGGGTATTTCACCAGATTGAGCATCTTCGCCATTAACAATACGTCCGAAAAATGCGCTTGGCTTTATACGAGCTTGAAATATAAATCCATCATTATTTTTATTTGAAAAAGTATTCTAAAGAGAATTTTGATTATATGATAAACTTGTACATTACCTTGGGTAATAAGTACTAGAGTAGAGAAAATTAAAGCTATCTTCATGATGATTCGTTGTTATTAAACTATTTTTAACTGTCTTGTAAGAAGAATCGATCGTGTATTTATACCACCGAAATGATGTTGCTCAATAATAATGATAAGAAATAGATTTGAATCTTGAAAAAAATTTATAAATGAAAAAAAGAGAACAGATATTGGGGTTAGTTTTTTTTATCAAAGTGTAGATTAAATTCATTGGTATGTTCAATCAATTTGCTAAATAACTCCCGAAAATTATTTCCATGATAAACAATCTTTCAGATTTTAATTAACACTATGTCAAATAATATCATCAGATATTTACTACAAGTGTAGACGACAAGTGATAAATAATTGAAATCACACATTTTTTTACCACTGACTAATCATATTACGAAAAATATCATAATGTTTATATTTATCAACAAGAGATTTCATTCTATTTTATTTAATGATAAGAGAATCAAATTACTTATTAAGATCGATTAATTATATTTCCGTAAAAAAACAGACATTGTTAAAAAAAACATTTAAAGAAATGCGTATTAAATTTTTATCAGTTTCCTTGTAATGTGGAGCAGTTATTAATATCCAAATTAATTTTTTTCGACAGAGTTATCTGGCTATGACGATATTGACGGTGATCTGAGAGTTATATCTCGATTTTTTCATGTACACAGCTGGGAAAATCCCGCTTTATCCTGTCATTTCTCAAGAGGTGTCTTGGTGATATCTCCCAACGACCACGACTGTTCAATCATTTTTTTGTTGTTGACATAACGGTCCACATTCTTTGGTAATAATTTTTTTCTCACGAGAAATGATGAAGATAATTATTGGTTGACATTTTTGACATGCTTGTAAGTCATATTTCTAGACAAAAAAAAACGAATTGATAGACAAAATAATAACAGGTGAACGAACAGACAGTAACTTCATTTATCTACCTATTTTTAGTTATTTACTTTCGAGTTTTTTTTTTT
>JAQQBR010000002.1:6328178-6343819 GCA_030347285.1 Microctonus hyperodae
AAAAAAAAAAATAGAGAAAACTCCGAATATTATAAGCGCAATTTTTATTTAAAGCGATGTCCCATTTATCTAAAACTTTTACGATCATAGAAAATATTAAAAAATTGTCGGTAATGCAACGTCAGCTTTTACGTTGAAATTGCAAACTTTTCTATAGTATAAATTTTTCGGCTTCATTCAAAGACTATCACAGATTACGAAAAGAAAAAAAAAATAGAACGCTAGAAATATTTGCATTCCTTTAGCTAATCTAACTTTTTAATATAAAATCCTATTACAACTCATGTAATTTCTGTTCTCAGATGGTATATAGATCGCAATTTAATTTAGTTGATTCTGCACGTATAACTTAGTTATTTAAATATCAACTTTTGTATCTCGGAGATAGAATATGATGAAAAGTAAAATCAAACATTAATCATGTCGATAAACAATTGCACAAACGAATGAATTTTATAAATCAATTTAAATTCCGAGAATCGATGAGGTCAAAGACCAGCTTTTCATACAACTCTAAAAGTGTCTTGATAGAAAAACAATTGTTGCTCGGTTATTGATAGCATGTCTCAATAATCCCTTGCCAATGTGAAATTTATGATCATTTTCATTTGTTCGTTCGTTGACAGAGTATTTTTCTCCGACAATGAACGGAAAATGTGATACTATGAATTTGGTGAAGTTGGTTGGGAGTGGCTTGTAAACCTATTCGATTAACGTAAACTTCTCTCTCAATGTAGTAATGGTGAAAAGGAATTGATCGATCGCCAGTTGAATGAAAATAATTGAGCACCACTGGACCCTCAGGATTCACCTGTGGTATTTCATTTGTATGATAATCCTTTTTCTATTTCTATTCCTATCTGTATTCAAAATCAATTTACACTTTATTTAATAACAATTTGCTAAAATTCCTAGAGCTTTTACTAAAATTAATTTCTATACTAAACCATGTAAGCTCTTATATTCTAATTATTTTATTAAAGCGTTATCAATTATTTCTGCAATGCGGACAAATTTATAGATAGATTATAATTATTATCAGGGAAATGATGATTATCCATCCAGCGATGAATAGAGATTATGTCAGTTTAGAATTATCAAATAATCTTCGTGTTGTAATATTGAGACAGATCTAAAGATTTAATACAATGTTATTATAGGATAGCGATTTTATTGAAATTACTGATGGGCATTGATCCAATAATTTAATATTTATATTGTATCGAGTACAAATGAAATTTTAATTTTCTCGATGATTTTATTTTCTTTGGGACAAAGAGTCGTATAGGTTTTCAATACTCTTTAATCAATAAAAATACAAATAAAACAATTGGATCATTTAATATTACCAAATGCAAATTCATTTGTAAATTTTTCATAAAGGATAATTCAAAAGCGCCAATTTTTAATATTACACAATACTTCTAGATATCAAATATTAATTTCCTTCCAATCATAAATTCGTTTCAACTGCAAATTAAAACGTAACGTCATAAATTATATTATTTAGAGATTTTAATAGAATATATTTCTACATTGATATCTTTTTGAATAGTTATCGATAAATTTGTGGCTATTGAATAGGAATCTATTATTTGTGTAATGGACTGCATCGATTCCATTTCCTATTACCTCTTTAATTCGACCACATCGGACTGACCTTTCCATGTATTTCTTCACTTGGCAACAACCATAAAATAATGTGAGCTCTTCATTTTTTTTTTTAATGCTACATCATTTTTCCTCCTTCTCAGCAACTTGGCGGGTTTTACAATTTTCTGTTTCAATTACGAAAACTTTTACCTCCTTGAACTAGTGAAAGCTTCTAAAGTGCACGGACGAGCTGCTTGAATGCAATGTCGACATGGCAGAAAGACTATTGATACGAGACTTAAATATACGTGTAAAATGTCTTTTCAATCATCCGGCGTGATCAATGCATAAAAAAAATTTCATTTATATAGATATTAAAAAAAAATATGCATAGCTGTATATTATTCACATTTATGTGAGAGAAATATTTTCAAATTCTTTAGCATGTAATTATTTTTGACCTAGTTAACAGGCGCATACCACCAGTCCGGATGATGTAATTTGTTATTAAGTGCCGTAATATCTCTTTACACGAAAAGGGAAAATTATAGCGGTATATATAAACGAATTTAATATCTGAAAATACAAGAAATTTACATCGTTATTATTTCGAGTAGTAGAATTACAGTGGATGCACGTACTGTGTGCAGCATTGATCCGCTTGTAGAATTGGATTTTTAACTGTATGAAAGGCGAATATTATCGAGTATCTCGAGAGAATTATTTTGTTCATTTCTCAGTTGAATTAAATTATTTTTTTTATTTTTTTGTGTCAATTTATCGTTATGATTTGTCACAAATTGTTATACATATAACTGTTTAATAAAATATATTTTTTTTATTTTGTTGGATCAATATATTTCAATTGCAGCAATGAATTTTTATTACTTCAAAATATAATTCCACACAGATTTCAAAGTTCAAATGTCAATCAGTGTCAAATACAACTTTCGATAAAATCTATGACAGGAGAAATGATTTCCCACAGAAAAAAAAATTAAATTTCCCATCTTTATTTTCACTTTTTATTACCTTTTTATTTATTTATTTATTTTCATTTTTAGTAGTGATGAAATTCCTAGTATTTTTTAAATAATAAAGCAACGTATTATTTTTAAATAAATTACAACAATAAAATTTATTACTAAGGGAAAATTGCTGGGCTTACATTTCTATCCGCACATTTCCAATTATAACGCCCACGTTCTCTTGTTTAATATTTCTGGTTTTCAATTTATATATTTTTTTCTTTTTCATTCAATAAAAATATCTATATTTGAAAGTTTTCAAATCAATATAATTATAATTTCGAATAAATTAAATTAGTTAGCCTCGGAATAATTACATGATTCGTAAATTGGAAGCAAATAATAATTAGAAGCTTTCACGATTTACAATTCTCATTAACTTGAAAAGGCAATTTAGACGACCTTTCTATTTCTCTTAAAACCCATTGATAAAAGCAATCAACTTTAAGAATTAGTCTCCAAAGCGCTGCCAAAAGATTCGTCTGATCCTTTTATTCTTATCAGTATTATCATTCAATCTTTAATCTTAGCTGCTTAGAATTCAGTCTAAGAATTAAAGTACCCAAAAGATGTAAAATTTTTTTTCGTTCCTCTTGTTCCTTTATCTACATCGTTGCAATATTTATTTGAGTGATCGTATTATACATAGAGATAAAAAGTTCATATTGCTCTCATATCGAGGGCGCTGTGATACTCACCATTTTATCTCACTATTTCCCACTGGGATATTAGCAGATATCTTCCCTTACCGACGAGCTTTCCTGCAAGTTCTGGTATCTAACGTTGTTGCAAAACAGCACAGTACCGACAAAAAAACATACTCCACATATACCGAAAGCTGTTTCAAAAATATATATCGACTGAGTTGAAGTTAAATTTTTTTTTTGCATAAAGCTGATGTTGAGCTTTTTAGAAACAACTTCCTTACCAACCTCATATTTTATATTAATCCAAGATTACTTTTATTATACATATACCAATCATTTTTTTTCTATTATCATAAATCGATTTATTATTTGAAGTAATTAAAAAAAATTTTATTTTCCTTATAAATATTTTCTCTGCAAATATTTTTTAATTTATTTGTAGATTTTTATCAACTTTTCATTGAGCCAGCAAATTACGAACTTGAAATAAAATATTTATTTTTTGTTCTTTTTGTTGAAAAACCCTCACATTCACGTCGAAGTCGTTGAACTGGCTCAATTCTATCGAGAGCCCTACAAAGGCTAATTGGCCGGTCAGCCCTTCACCAAGGATCCTGCTAGTTGGGTCTTGAGGCATCCGCGACAATACAATTTACGTACTCGGTAGCCCATTCACTGCTAAAACCTCAATTCCCCCTCAGGAAACGAAGTGGGATCCCTTTTACGGATGGAAAGAACAAAATTTTGTGAGCGAGTAATTTTCTGCCCTTGAAGATATAATCGATATCCATACGCACAAATATATGTATATCAATAGTATATATTATAATATATATTCATAAATGTTAATTAATGAAATAATGGTTGAGTATTTCTATATAGCTTTCAGATATAATATAATATTTATGGACATTGAAACCGTATAAAAATTTGTCCTAATTTTTTCATTGGCACAAGACACCTATGATGCATTGCTTCATCACTTTCTTTCACATTTTATTCCCAATTGGACGTTGACTTTTACTTTTATGACAGCAATGGCAATGAAGTCGAAGCCCCAAGGCGCCGTCTGATTTGTCGTTTCACCTATTGTTCTTTTTTCACTGGAGATGTTTTCGTTTTTCATAGAATTTTTTTTCTATCTTTTGTTTTTTATTTTATTTACGTTTGAATTTCCGCTAAAACTCTATGAGCTGTCGTTTTTATTTTCCTTACATTTATTCGTGTGAGAACAATTATTTTCTTGTTGAATTTGTCCTGCCAACTAGTCTGCCGCACTTTACGATCTAGAATCTAAAACAAAAAATCATTTTCTCCCATCTCTCAGCTTTTCTATATAAAATTTATCTTTTTTATATCTTCATTATTTTTTTTTATCCCGCAAAAACTTTCAGTAAATTTTTATTTCCTCATTCACGATACATCGTTGCAATAACTGATTTTATCACATCAAAATTTCTAGGTGAATCCATCATACATCACTGTAGTGTTTTAAATCCTCAGGGATATTTCTTGGGTAATAACTTTTTTCATTGCACGCGACCCCGTCATCTTATTCATATTTAAAAAATCCACTTCTCTGATCTATTCGCTTTCGTTACTGGTCCATGTGTGTACACCACCCTACTCTCTTGGGAATTTGTGGTATAATAATGTTGACACGACCAACCTCTAGAGCTAAATAGCTGTCTCTATCTTCGCCCATCGTCGACTCTTATACAAACATACATATCAAGCCCTCAACACAGCGGTAGTTTTGCGAATTACTCATCAGAATTTTCATCCCCCACATCCTTTTTCTCATCAAGACATCAAATAATATAAAGACATATCTAAGAAAAAGTATTTGAAAAAAAAAATAAGCTTCACTTTAAATCACTCTGTGAATATTTTTTTATAAAATATAAAAATCACTATTTAAGTTACAGATAACTCAATAATTTAAATGGTTTTTGCAACGCGTTACTTTCAAATTGTTGTCATCGTAAAAGGCTGTCGTGCCAAATTAATCTTGGGTTTGTGAGAAAGTAAAAGAGGGAATGGCTGATGGTTTGAGACAATAGCACCAGTACGAGCACTACAAGCTGATGTGTATAGTAAAATGAAGATGAAAGTTCTATATAATATATATGTATAATGAACAACCCTTTTGTATATTTCAATGTAATACTTGCAACACGACGTTGAGGTGACTCTTTAGTCGTGTTGGGACCAATTGCGAGGGAGGGGCTAAAAGCGGCAACGCAACGTAGTCGTCACAATTTGTCTATATGTATTATATACATTGGGATATTGTTGATTGTGTGTAGGTAGTGTACTAATGGAAGAAATGACGACGACATTGGTAGTTGTACTTTTCGTTCAGACGACACGATACAAGTCCTTTTTTTTTTTTTTGTACATGTATGTATATTTTTTTTTTCCTTTGTGTTTTAACTATGATCCTTTTTTTCCCCCGTTTCTCTCTTGACAATTCACTGCCATTCATTTAATTGGTTCATCAGCGACACCAGGCACTTTTTGATACAGATGAAAAGCTCATCGGCCAAGAAATGTAGCGCTTTCATCATATGACAATTTTTTGTTTATTTATTCTTTGACGATGATTGATGATTGTGGACTCTGACAAACGGGAAAAAAAACCTTTCATTTATACATAACACTTCACGTGTTTGTATTGGAGAGCAAAGACGAAAAATATGAATAATGTCTAGCGTTTGATTAATCAAATTTTTTTATTTGACTATACAGATTTTATTTATTTATTTATTTATTTATTTATTTATTTACATACATAATATTTATTATATTGGCTCTTTGATTAAGCATGAAGATCAAGGAAAATATTTTTTGAAAGTGTTCAATTTTTTTTATGCTCTATCATTGAAATTTATTTTCGACAATAGCCAATAATTCAATGTAATGACACTTTCAGTAGGGAGAAGTGATGAACGGGGTTATATATATGTGTATATATACATATGGAATAGAGAGACAGGTCGATACGAAACTGGTGTTGGCACAAAGTGCCAATAAAGTCACTGATTATTGGGAGAACCAGTTGGATACAAAAGTGGGAGAGAATGACGGAAGGTGTTGGATAAAAAACGCAACGATCGTGGAGGCCATGATTGCTTTTGGCTATCGGACAGCTGTGTCACTTGTTTTTACCAAATTCAAGTTTAATTCTCTTCAATGCTATTCTCTTCTTTATTTTATTGTGTTTGAATAAATCGAGAAAATTGTTTTACAATATAATTAATATATTATATATTCATAAGATAATTTTCCTCTTCAAATTAAATTTTTTATTTTCGCTAAATATTTAATTTGAAAAATGATCCACAATATTATTGATCAATATATATTGTTGAGCTTTATATAAAGCCCATTGAAAATATTGAAATAATTTTTTTTTATCAATGGAAAATATTTATTTATTATCTGTATTCATGAAAGAATAATTTATGTTATTTTACACAAAGTGAATTTTTTTATGATTTGAGTTTGAGGAATATACTAAAAAAAAAAATGATATAAATTTATTTCCCAGGATGCAATGTAGATTTATAAAGTCCTCTTTGATACAAATTCATCCATACATATGTATGAGTAATCGATGCATATGTACACGATCAAGACTGCCAAGTTCTCTGTTAAAGTTTTCATCCGTTCATTGAACCCCGTGAACCACAAACGTCTCTTGACCGAAGAATTACCAACGTAAATGAGTCCTATATATTGATGAAAGTTAGTGGCGCCATCGTAACCCATGACTCATCGCGGTTCTCCTCATTCAATTTATCCATTTCCCTTAATATTGTTCATTGTACAATATTATCTCGTCGATAAAGTCTTTTATTATAAATGCAAATTCCACTGGTACATTCAATCCATCAATTCGTCCTCTGTATTTTACATTTTCCAATAAACAATTCACTCAATACTAATTTACATATCTTCAAAACAGAGAAATAAATTTATACATTTAAATATTTCACATATATGCACATTCAATTATCTTCTCTACTTTCTTTTCACAAATTGAAATTTAATCTATCATAAATTGGAATGAAAATTAAATAAATGAAAGTTTGGATATATATTCTTGAACAAACTTTATTTCATTTCATATACAGTTGTTCCAAGGGTTGTAGGTGTATGCAAATGTGTCAGCAACTGATGAGAAACAAACGTGTTGAAGCGTGTATTACCCTGATCCTCAACATAAATATTATATACATACATACAGTATAATAAAACAGAAATTACAGTGAGTTTCTGTTAAAGACAGCACCACTTTTTAGAAGTGTCACACTGAAGTGCGTTACGATGTTGTCATGTGCGTGGTTGTTTCGCATTTGCTCAAGTACTTGTACTTCTTGTTCATTGAAGAGACTTAAGGAAAGTCAGAGATATATTTTGCTTTGTATTTATACACATATACATGTACAAGACATGCATTATTTATTTTTACACAAATAATATTTCCAAGTTGTTACTTAAAGCTTATTGAATGTAAAACATTGTTTTACTACCGCACAGACTGAAGAAAATTATTATTATTTCATTGTGGTAGTTAATAAAACACATTTCTATACCTTTTGTGTTATACATTTGTGTATGTGTGTATTAATTCAGAAAATGAAAGTGTCATGTTTGTGTGATGTTGCTGTCGAGCGTGATGAGAAAGAAAATATTCAGACGACTAGGTTCACTGCAGAATATTACTACTATGACGAGTGCTTCATTTTCATAAAAACTATACATATTTCTCACGAGTAAGTGTAACGATGTGCATATGTGATGTGTACTTTTGTGGATTGCAAATATGCAAGCATTGAAAAATAAAAAAATGCAGAAATACACTAGGTATTTTTTTTATTTCTATCTAAAGAATATTTTCTAAAGATTGATATAAAATATAAATATTATAATAGTGATTTGCTTTATGATTTTTTTTTTTGATGCAAGACTCTGCGTATTTTTATTGTTCTTTTATTTCATTTCAATTTTTTCTTTTTTTTAGAAAATGAAATTAATAATATTCATTGCTTTTTGATTTTAATCTGTGCCAGAGTAGTAAAATTAAATGCTGTTATTAACACAATGTTCACGCACAAGCCATTGGTCATTGGCACGCAGCCGGTACCGACGTTTTGTCCTTTAATTACCATTCGATGAATTACACATGGCAAACCATATGTGCTAAACAACATGTAGGTATACATACATATATATATTATGTATACACATAGGACACACTGGCATTTCAGTATTTATAGAAATACCAACTTGGTTTTCATAAACAAGCACTAACAATTCTCATTAAACACATTGGAAATTTTATAATTAATTTTTTAATTATTATTATTCACCCTCTATGCAAGAATGATACTAAAATATTTTCCGCCTGTATTTTCTCTTGTATTTTATTTATAATTTTCGGTTATTGTCAAATGAATTTGACGATAAAAATTTTTTTAATGACAGGATAACATTTTTGGAGAAATTGTTGCATTGATATTATTACATATGCGTAAAATTTTACAGTGGCGAGGACAAAGAATTGGTAGGTGAACAACGGAATCTTTGTTTGAAGAGAATGGATCAATTTATTGTTGAGGATATATCAATTTCCGGTGTATACAAATCAAATTCAATTCATACTCGCTCAACACGTCATTGATAGACGTTTGAATACATATATGTGGATATTTATCGCTATTCTGTTTATATTCTGTTACACTGATAACGTTACTGAGGGTTACTATCATCAGCAATTGTATATTTCTATATACTAACCAATACCACTTGATTTATTTTGTCTATTCTGCGAAAACATTAACGCTTTCGTTTTCCATTTGTGTAAAGGGTGTTTCGACAAACGCGCTTAACTCATGCATCGTTCAATGTCACTGTTCGGCAAAACAAAGGGCTGTTAATTGGACCTTCTGTGTATACAGCCTCTCATTGTTGCATTTTTATTATCAGAAACGATAAAGAAAATAAATTTCTTTGATGTTTAAAATTTTTTTGTGCAATATTTTGGTATTATTTATATTAAATTTTTGTTTTTATATATTTTATTATTATGGTTGGCTTATATTGTAATGTATTACACTACGAATTTTAAAGATTATCAGATGAGATAAAAAATTCAAACAGTGTGTCCACTTTGATGATCAAATCTTCGTGCAGATGTGATTAAAATTGGAGGGTTGAGAATGAGTTTTTATTTTTTTTTCCTTCGGCTTCGTGAAGATTGAAGTATCAAACGCCAGAAACGTGATCTGCCGTCTTTGAATCGAGTGTAGAATATTAAAATGCTCATGAAGAAGCCTAAAAAAAAAACAAGAACTAATGATATTTCCATCTCTTTTATTTTATTTAAACTCAGAATTTTTCCCTTGTGCATTAGATTAGTTACGTTGAAGCATACCTTTCTCCATCTTAACCAACTGGCCTTATATATTTGAATTACAAAATACATCGAGGATTTTTCGTTGTTTCATTAAATTTCACTCCTCAATGTTTCTTTCTGACTTTCAAAATTGCGACGGATGTTCTTGGCGTCGTGAATATGTTTTGTCACTCCCTTTCTCATAAAAAGGGTTCAGATTAAACATTTTAATCTTGAGAAGACAGCAAAAATAATTCCTCTTCATCACTGTCGAACAATTAAAATCTCGACTTTAATTTCAATATTTAAATATCTATTCATTTATTTCATTTTCTCATTCAATTATAAACAAATATATTACACAATAAAAATAAATAAAAAATTCGTGCAAATTTTACATTTCCTCTTTAAGTTTTCCGAATTAATGGAAAAAATAAAATAAAATACAACTGTCAGCATTTAAATTTATATACTCCGCATGTGCATCAATCTCCATCTATATATTTTCCATTATCTAGAGATGAGAGCACCATTTTGTGCTCAAGAGTGATATATTTATGTATATACCGAGGCGTAATCTGGCACTAGACATACATATAGCACGCATCGTGCACCGATGCGGACCAAATATGTATATCTATACATAGGCGAACAGATATATGAGTATAACGTGTGAATCGGCTTTCACGAACTCACGTCTCTTACCCTTTAAGCGTAGATGCAAACGTCAGCGACTATTTGTTAATCCTTCTGTTGTTTCATATTAAAAAAAAAATACTTCTGCTTCTGCATGTTGAATTAAAAAAAAAAAATAGAAACATAATAGGGAAAATTAATCCTAAATAATTTCCATTTCACTCTCTTCCCTTTTTATTTATAAATATTTTCACGAATTAGGAAAATCGTGAAATATATACGTGACAAATTAAATCATTATTACATTATTGTGGGGCGATGTAGAATTGACGTGAAAGAATTCAAATGTATCAAGTTACCTGGTCAAGCAATATGTCATTGGATCCATCTTTACTCCCCTTTATGAAACACGATACAAGACTGCCATGACAGTTTGTTCACAGTGATATCAATTGGTATGATATTTCATGTCGTGTGTATCGAATAATAAATTTCACTGCACGTTATTTTTGTTTTTTGTTTTTCCATCTGTCACTACTGCGAAGAAGAAAATAAATTATTTTACATTCCTCAAATTATCAAATTAACAAATGAAAAATACAAGAAAAGAATTATTTTCAATTAATATAAACATCAAAGATATCTTTGTTTTATATATTGAAGTTTAATTATATCTTGAAGCTTCGTATACGCTAATATTAATCCAGTTCCCACCTCACTAACAAAGGGTCTGTTCATCCCTGCATCGGCATTCACTGTCTAGTCTACACCCTACACATTTATATACACACGTAATATCTTGTCTCAGGGTTTATCGCAAATGTGCAGTATGTGGATTGAACGCGATTAAGTTGCTTTATATATTGACACTGAGAATAATACAGATGACCATACGATGGTGACACATTCTTTCGGCACAGCAGTTGATCCTTAATGATACTGTTTCAAAGCTGATGATTGTCATCCTTGAAAAAGCTCAACTATTGAATTTCATTCATTCAATATATGGATTTTATTCTACGTGGAATAAATACATTTTTAATGATGGAATTGTTCGATATTTTTGCATCGAATCGCACTGAATTGAATATTATATTGGTATGGGTTTACTTGGGATATCTATTGAATGACATAAGACACAGTCCAGACTGAAATTTACATGATGTCATAGACATTGGTCTATTTTATATTGCAGATATGTATATCAGTATGAACATTTTTATATTAGATTTTCAAATATGTACAGTGAGTGAATACTGAGGGGTTTATATTATTTTTCTCTCTGTTATTCATCCACACAGATTGTTAAATATTTATCTGAATGTGTATTAATACTGCAAGGAAAGAAGAGAAAAAAAAGGGACCAATGCCAGTGATGCAAACCAACACCTGTGTCTTAATTAAAGTAAACCCTGACTTCTAGTCAAAGTTTACTTGTGCCCTTCATGCTCGTCCAGCCGTTGGTTCCTCAAGGGTGCAATTCATTCCTCTCTATCTCTTTCTATACCCATTGCTATTTCATCAAATATTATACAACAAATTTCAAGCCTAAAACCATTTCACAATGAACAAATGTGCTTAAGAGTTAATATATTCTTGAATAATATTATCTTCATCATTTATTGAGTTATTTAATTTTCGGTGGTGTATATAGAAAGTAAATTTTTGACGTGGGATATTAAAATAAAATAATTTTCGAAGAATTTAATAAGGAGAATAATGATCAACTGACGATAAAGCTTTTACAATTTATCAATGGAACATTATTGAACATCTATAATTGAAGTTGTTGAAAGTTGGAAAAGTTTTGAGATCAAAGCTAAAAGTGTCCTGTATCACTGTCCTTCCTTTGATCTGAGATTTTACTTAAAACTTGGGGGTATAGGATGTATATTGAGTTTAGTTGTATGTCTTTGTGTGTGCTCGATGTGAATTATCACGGTCGAATTTCGACGTTGTTTTCCCCTTCACTATACTCACCATCATTGCTTTTAAGGTGGTCATACGAGGGTTCAATATATATTTGCATGACGAACATCAACATCAGTGTGCTCCTTGGTCTTTACTATGTAAAACAGTGCCGTGATCCCTTTCAGTCCATTGTCCAGTAAAAAGATTTGAATAAAATTTATATATCATAGTAAAAAAATATGGACAATATCAACGAATTCAATAATATTCCATGAGCAGTGAGACGATAGTTTTTCAGTTGTTACAATCTATTAAATATTTATTCAGTTCATATATTTGAAAGGACACTTTGGACTTTTGTTTGCCTCACTTTAGATGTGAAGTAGCAGAAAAATCTACAAAACCAACCATTCAATCCCTCTCGAATCTGCATCATCCTGATAAATTTATATATCTCCCCTTCTATTTTTTTGTCTGGGATTGTAATCGAATTATTTATATATATTCAACTCGTACGAATATATACACAAAAAGACTTTGCTAAAGAGAAATCAATTAAGTCAATTACCATCACGAAATAAAACTCGTACATATAGAATTAAAATTGCCTGAATATTCGGACTTTACTCAAAGAGAAAAAAAGAAAGCAATCCTATTTTTATTTTTGTTCATTTTCATGGTTGAAACTGAATGCATTTGGGATAGAAAAAAGATGAGGTTAATTTCGCATCTCAAATCGCCTCTGCCCCAAGTTTCGGCGCACATCAACGTTACAAATGGGCTATATAACGATACGACCGTCGTTTAACCGTACAAGACACAAGTATGAGAGGGGGCTCTTGGAAAAAGCACTATTAGACTCCAGGTGTTGGATGTCTCATCCCTGAATAACTTGTTCCAACACTATCACTCATCTATTCTTTCTCAGTTCATCCCCCTCGTTTTCCTAACGTGCTTTATTTAATCCACGACAAATTATTCATCAAAGTGCAGTATTGAATTTCTATTGTACAGACGATGTAATATTTTGTTACTGTGATAATTATGAGAATATTTATAGCGAACATATTAAATAAAATTGAAAGCATTGTCCGCATATGCGATCGATATTCTCATTTGTCTTTGTGGGTTTTCTTGTTATGTATCTACGGGGATTAAGAACACTTGCATCGTCTTAAAGAGACTTCAGGTAGACCTTGCTCTATTTCTACATTGAGCTTTAAGTTTAACATCAGAGCTTGTAGAATATTTTTCTATCTTTTGTGTTGTATTTTTTTTTTATTATACATATTTTATCATTTAATGAGTATGGATTACTTAAATTGAGTTTTATAATAGAGTGTATATAATTTTTATACAGCCCGAAGATTATTCTCACGGGGAAAGACTGATTATAAAAATTATCAAGATTATATTTTTTGTTTTATTAAATTACATTAAAGATAATAAATTATTTAGGTTTATATGGAAGTAGTTTACGTCATGTCTATTCAGACAGTGAATAAGTCGAGATCAGTAGAGTATTTGGTCCGTGTCAGACAACCCTTAACGAATGCGCAATGAAAATATATAGCACGTCAAATAGAGAGTAAAGGTGCAATCGTTTTTTTTTTTGCTCCTCTCAAGAGTATCTATTTTTTTTTTTTTTTGTATTTTTCCACTCTGTCTGGGTACATCCACTTTTCTGAGATCCACATACAGTTACGCCACCTATTGCGTGTCTTACGTTAAATGAAATTGCCTCGGGTCATTTCGCGAATGGGAGCACGTTGTATTTTTCTCTTTTTTTTATTTTTTTTTTGTTTGAGTCGTTTCAAATCTTTCTTCGTTTTTATGATCAAAAGAACTCAAATGACCTGTGCACGATCTCATTTGATTTATTAGTATTACTACAGCGATGTTTGCCAATATTTATTTGGAAATATTTGTATTGGGGTTGAATAAAGAAATAAAATTCAATATTTACTTCAGCTTTTATTTTTGATTCTTCTTCAATATCGAACAAAAAAAACAAATATAGAGTGTGTATTTTATGAATAGCTACACGATGATTCATGCAAATGTTTTTTAGTTAATTCAAGAACTTCACGACATCCATTATCAGTATATCTACATGGAAATCTACGATAATTACATTTTTCTTCATGAATTTCTTTGCGACACTGCCTAGGCTGCACTTGACATCCATAGTCAGCCCAGCAACAGGGCACAGGTTCATTCGGATCTACCACAGATTCCGGAAAATAATAAACAACTTCTTCCGTTTCATACTCTTCATGATAATCTTTATAATAATTGCACTTTTCCTCGTGTATCTGTTTCCTTCGCCTAGGCATACGCACCATACATCCATACTGTCGAAATTTACAGTCAACCAAATCCTCTGGATTACCATCGTCGAAATTAATTGAATTAAAAGATTGTTCAATTTCATCCAATCCATTCAATTTATCTTTATAAATACAAATTTTCTCATGAACTAATTTACGCCACACTGCCAATTTTACATTACATCCAACCACATGATACTTGCATTTCTCCAATGCACCTTCGTCTATTGATAAATCAGTTGGTAAATTTTCGTCCTCTAAATTCGGACGAAATTGACATCGTGACTCGTGCAACTCACGAATGTGTTGAGGAATTTTAGCATAACATCCAAATGCTGAATATTGACAAGGATAAAGTATTTGATCTTCAGTTGGAGTTGGTGGACTCCAGCACTGACGTTCATTATCAATAAATGGCGCACTTGGCACAGAACTAAAATATATTTATAATTTAAAATAAATTTAATATTCATGATTCGTAAATTAATAAATTGAATTGAGTGGGCTTATTCTTTAATTTAATTTTACTTAAAAATTTATACACTGACCTGGGGGGATATGGCGGATAGGGATGTGGCATGTAATGAATCGATGGTGGCATGTGATATTGTCCTACTTCCGTTGGGAGGATTTCTGTATTCAATGGCGATTGACATGTTGGACAGGCGTAATAGTATGGTTTGCAACGATGGCAGACTTCGTGTCCATTTGTACATGTATACTTGGGCGTGTCACCCATTGCCATCAAGCAAATTGGACATATTCCTTCACACTTGAATTTTTCATCTAGACTTGGATAAATGTTCGCCATTATCTAAGTAAATTATCAAGTGAAAAACTATTAATAAAAATATTATCTATAAGGATAACAATTAAATCCAAATAATTTCCTTTTATTCTAATTAAATTTATCGAGATTGAATTAATTAAATCTGACTATTTATTTTTTTGTTTATTAATATTATCACACACTTGTGTTATTTGTTATAATCATTATGAATAATGTGTAAATATTTCAGAAGACTCTTTTGTTTCACAATCAACTTTATTTTATTTATATTTTTGTTTTTCTTTTTTTTTTTTTACTATAAAT
>JAQQBR010000002.1:6361448-6376738 GCA_030347285.1 Microctonus hyperodae
AAAAAAAAACTCATTAACCATTCTCTTCATTTTACATTTCACCCAGAAATGTCATTGTCAGTTTTCATTTAACTTAATATTGTGATGAAAATTACGAGAAATAATAATAAAAATAAAATTCAAAATTTAATTTATATTTACCACAATGTTATAATTTAGGCAATTGTTTTCTTTGCTGAAGGGGACATTTGAAAAAATGTATATTAAGAATAACGGATTTAGTTTAATCTATTTAGCTTTATCTCTCAAGTATGAACAGATGATGAAAAAAAAAAAAAGCCCTTCAAGAAATTATAATACCGTTTCAATTTGACGCTTCGTTTTATTTATTTATTTTTTTCTTTTCGGGATCTCGAATGAAGGATTCGTTCTCGTCATCATCATAGTCAACGCTGTCATTGCTGCAAAGGATATTTAGTATATACACACTCACACACATAAATATATATAGATAAGTCTGCAATGGAAAAGCTAAAAGCAGGGGCGCGATGAAATCCTCTTGCGGGATAAATAGTACGACGAAGCGGTTTACACTCCCGCGGAGACGCGCGCGGCTTTTTGACATCGTTCATTCGAACAAGGAACCGACTAGGGTATGACATATACCAGGATGAAAGGGAGCGAACCATTCTCATTTAAGAAATGAAACTAAACCCGTATATAAAAACTAGAGACGATATCTTGGGGTTCATATTTCTCTTCCATACGTTGGTAGTTATGTATTATACATTCCACATTGTAAAATAACTTTCCATGTGACAATTTATCTACAACTCGCGACATACACCATACATAAAACACATAAACATTTTATATATTCCATCTAAAAGTTTTTTTATCCAACAAAACATTTTTATATTCGCAAACCGATAAAAAAATACTTTCTACACTTTTCCAATTTTTTATTATTTATTTTATCTACCGCAATAAATAAAACAAAGTAAACAATAACAACAATTTAAATATTGAATTAATTTAGTATTTAAATTAAAATTATTGATAGAAAAAAATTTTTATTTCCATATTTTTTTCATGTTATCATAATTTATCATCAAGCTTTATACAAAGTAAAAGCTAATTTCTCGCATTCGGTTATATAATATACATAACCATACCGTTTATATACATATGTATACATCCAGATAAATTCTTTTTTATCAAGGGTCGACGTATATTTATACTATATAGATATAGGGATGTTAATCTTGCGGAATCCTGTGGTCAAGAGATGAGAGTGTGCATCATTTCTGACTCAGCCCCTTGTTGGGATTATAATTTCGTGAAATAGCTCGCGTTTATCGAGCGAGCGTCATATTTTCCTCAGCATGTGGTCCATAGTATAGTAAATGCATACCCTATTTACTCTATACAGATATAAAAATGTATATCTTTTACTCTGTTTTAAAAGTCTGTCTTTCACTTATACTCTCTTTGTTTCTTCCTGTATTTTGGCTACACTATTTTCCCTTCTCGAGTATTGTTCACATCGAAAAAGCTGGATGGTTTATAGCGAAATATATGCAATGGCTTATAGTATATCCATATAGTGTGTGTCTTACTGCTTGGCAATCTCGTTCACTGCGGGAGCTTGCGGTTGTGTGGTCTATCGACATACACTTCAGCTGTCAGAAGAATGCTCCCTCAGTTTACTCTACTTCTCTATTTTTTTTTTAATCGGTTTATAAATTATTTAGCTAGGAAAAACTGCTAGAAACAAATTGTATATTATGTATGTATTAAATAATTAAATTTATGTGTGTATTATTGTAAAGTAAGCTGAGAAATAAAATAGTTGAAGTAACTTAATTTATTTTATTTTACAAAATATTTGTCTAAAATATTTAATATTTATTTAGAGTCTTTGTGAAACATAAAAAATAATTTAGCACACATTTTCAGAATATTCAACTAACGAACTTTATTAATGTCATTTATTTTTTGACTATTAAAAAAAATATTGGAGGATAAATATTATATTACAACGATGAATAATGTTGAAAATACTATTAAAATTCAGTGTAGTATTTTTTTGAAAATAATTTCCTTTTTTCATACAATGGTGTGATGAATAATTGAAAAAAGTCGAGTGGCCAATAGTCTCCTTCGAGTTGAATCAATATTCATGGATAACGTTAACAAAATTTACTGGAAATTCGTGGAACGTCGACGGTCCAACCGACAGATATGCAAATTATTTTCGTTCACATGAGACAAACTGAGGGGATATGATGTGTTGTACATACACACATATAGACAGATAGTAAATAAATACATATATCATTACATTCATAACTATAGACAATGACGTTAAATCAGACAATCTAAATATTTACAACAATATTACTCCTTAAAAATCCAATTCAAAATTACATATCACATTATATATCAAAAATTAATTTGAATATTAATTTCAACTATCATCCAAACAGATTTTACTAATATGAAATAAATAATTCATAACATAGAAATAATAAATAAATGAACCATCTACAACTTAAATTAAACACGAATTTAGTTGAATATCAATATAAATGAATATTTTGCCATGGGACAGTTAAAGAGACATTGCATGTGATGTTCTGTGGTTCATTAGTAATTTGCCAGTTTCCACCAGTAGCAACGGGGCATCCCCTGCTTGCAGTCATGCACACATATATAGAGATATCGTGCATGTATGTATACAGATATTGCGAAATACCGAGAATAGCGAGGGAGTACGAGAATGCAGCATAGAGCTCCAGTTGATTCCTGTGTTTGGTCAAACAGACGGCCATGACAGAAGCAACTAACCATGCATACATACATATATATATGTGATATATATATACATGTATAGAGACAAGGGTTGTTGCGAGAATGAGGCATAGGGTGAAAGCGAGAATGAGAAAGAGTCATTTTCAACTGGATATGTCTGCACTCATGACGACAATTAATCATTCTCCATTTTGAATACGTGTATTGTAGTTACGTTGACTATTACAAGCTTTTAACTTGTGTATATAGACCATTCATGAACTCTCAGTATCTTCATTAGCTTCATTTACATTTCAATGATGGAGAATAATTTTTGAACTTGGGGTGAATTGTAAAAATTATATTTTTCAAATTTTTTTTTTTTGATAAAGAAGGGAGAAGATACGTTGAGTTAAAAGTTTCATTTATGTTTATATAATATTTATAACGATAATTTTTTATGTTGATTTTTAAAAACTCGTAAAGAAAAATAGGAATATATTTATATGTATATACATAGGTATAATAAAGTTTCACTTAGGGTGCACTTCAATTTGAATGGCTTCAAGCTATAGTGTCTGTACATTCTTCACTCGCCCCATCTATAAATGCTATACGAAGGAATGGCGCGTTCAGCCCTTAGCAGAAGCTCAGTTGGAGATCCAATAGCGTCGATATTTACGGACAATTTCGGAATATTTGTCGAAGGCTTTTCACCCTCTATCCTCTTTATATCTTTGTATACATACATACGTATGTACATACCTCACGGTATATATAAAAGTTCTTGACGCAATGTCTTCTAGGTAAAAGCATTTTTCATTATTGTATATATACGTTCCAATTCCATTTGGTCATTATTTCGAATAAAATGCTTGTGAAAATTTCACAGTGTCAGAGACATTTTTGCAATGATAAATTTACTGTTATTTTAACTTTTGTCCTATGAAAATATAAATGCACTAAAGCAATTTTACTTCTTTATAAATTTTTATAATTAGTAAAAGGAATACTGATAAAGAAGATTAAATTATTGTTCTCATTATCCAAGAACTTTCTTGCAGTTTAAGTCTCAAACTAAAGCATTAGATGAAATTGGTCAAAAGTAGTTGGATTTTCTTACGATTTTTTTCCTCTGACTTTTACTTAATCCTATACTCATTGCTACATTGACCTTCCCCTTCTCTTTGATCAAGCATCATGTGACAAAACCCCTCGAAAGTCAAATCCAATCTCGTATATACTCTCGAGTTAATTCGGGTAAACCATTTAGCTAGTGCGTGTCCATTTCCATTCGCTTCGTATTTGAAATTTCCACTCGTACATACAGATACTCCATTTTGCCTCCTCTCTTTCACTCTTTGGTCAGGCTGGTTAGTGGAGTCATGATTGCGGATAGTAATAGTGAAAACGAGTGAATGAGAAACTCTCACCATGCTCTTGATATTCCACCACACACTAGCAATGGAATAGATATAGGAAAATCATCCCTAGTAATTCTGTAGAGCAATTATTTTTACCAAAGTCTAGAGAACATATTTAATGAGATATAAAATATCATCGTTTCTATATTCTTTTTTTTTATTCATTTCATTTCAATAATAAATAAATTTATCTGTACATAAATATTATGTTGGGTTTCTTTATTCCGCAGGATTGGCTTTCAGGAATATATTCGCGTCTCGTCGGGGGTGAATTTGAACCAAGTGACTTTAAAAAAAAAAAGAATCTCTCATTCTTCCCAGTCCCATTCACTTTCATTCTTGAATAAAACGTCGAGCAGTCTAAAAATAATTTTTTTTCCTACCTTCAGCCTTTTTATTATTATTTTCTATTGTAAAAAATAAAGAGGGAATAGTAATACACAACATAATATGTGTATTACCAATATGCTCTTTTGTTGGGAATATTGATTTTATCTTATTTCATTTTAATGATAGTTTATTTTCACAATTTTTCTCATAGCTTCTGATTAACAATAATCATTAATATATTGCGCTTTTTTTTCCAATTCGTACGGGAATATTTTTTTTATTTTAGTTCTTCCGTTTCTTTATCGTTAGATAAGGATCTTCAATCTTTAATTCTGGTCTGTTACGTGCCACAGTGATTTTCCTCAAGGGTGTTGGACCGTTGTACGACGTGTACCCCCGTATATCTTCCCGTTCGGACGTTGGCCCGGGGGTGGAATTCATGGATCTATACTGGCTGCTGAGAGTTAGTGGCCAGAATAATGTGAAAGGGATATCTATCTTTGTTTTCTACAGCCCTTTGTTTTAGACGTTTATATATTTCACAGTCGCCGAAAGTAATTGTCATCTTTAGTTTTTTTTTTTTTGTTTTTAGTTGGACAATGAAAATACATTATGATTTCGTCTATAAGCACTCTTGATTTATATTTTAATGCATCTAAATAAATATTGGACTTTATTATTAAATACTTTGATTAATATAGAATGAAAAAAAAATTTTATTCCGCTGTTGATGCGAGAAAAAATATTTAATAAAATCAAACGAACTTGTTTGATTAAATATTCAGTAAATTGATTTTAATAATCTGAATTTGAATAGTATAATTTACATTTATTTATTTGATTTTTCATTCAAAATGAAACGAATATTTTGGTATATTTATCAAATATTTAATTACGATTATTAAATATTTATTTGGGACTATTGAAATAAGAACTTAATTGAAAGTACTAAATTTTTTCTCAGTGCAAATGCGTTTAATTTAATTACTAGCATATTCAAGCTGTTGTAATAATTCAAAACGAATCATAACAATATGGATAATATATTGCCATGATTCTTCAAGTGAAAAAAAATGTGGCGAGGGGATGTGCGGCCAGTGTGCAGGAATGTGTTTTGTATTATATCAAATAAAAAGTAGAAATAATTTGTCTGCTCCGGAATTCGGTAATTTTTCTCATGTCGCTCGACGCAACGGTCGAGCAAAAGAGTAACAAAAAAAAAAAGGAGGCTGAAATTTTACAGTAATAAATAAATATTGTGAAAATTAAACAAACATATATACAAATAATTAACCATACAATATTCATTATCGAAAAATCCAACACAGTAATAATTAATATAATTTCTTCCTCCAATTATATTTTATTAAAATATCAAGTTATAATAAAAATAATGTTCAATTTATAAATACAAAGCACGCGATTTGCTTTTCAATTTTATACACTTCATAAACATTAGTCGACAAAGAAACCGATAAAGCCACGCAGCTAATTAAGGCGCCGTTTTTATGATAACCGACGATAAACCGTGCGGGTGAACATACAGAGAGGGTTGTAGCATTGTTGGTTGTTCTCAAGGACAATTTGCATGATAAAGAAGGAAAGGTCGTGTGTTTTCAAACTATGTCACCCTCTCGTGCGTCGATTTTATGCTTGTGCTTACCTGCCCTCATGTATAAACCCGTATCAAAATTCATCGTCCTATTTATTTATTTATTTTTTCGTCACTCAAACATTATCGATTTTCATCCTGTTATTATACACAATGTCATTAATATAAAAGCTTAATCGATAATACCTATTCTTATACCTGTAAACTAAATTGAAAATGTTAAAAAAATCCTGTGTGACTTTCTCGAGAGTATTCAAATGTAAAAGTGAAAGGACAGATTGAATTATTGGTTAAGATTAACTTTTATAGACTGTACTTGACCGTGGAGTTGACTTGAAGACATCAGTTGGTCAGTAAAGGTCAATGGAAGAGTAAGATTGGTTGCGAGGAATATAGTAAAACGTAGAAATAACACGAAGGGAGAATATAAATGACAGCTATACCAAATGAGATAACATTACTTATCAAAACGAGAAAAAGAATATAAGAAAAGACCTGCAATTGCCAGCAATTTGTATTGTACACCGCTTGCGATATCCCACTCGGCTTAAGACAATTGTACGTTGGCTTAAGTCACGCCCCTTCAAGACTTGAAGACACACACACAAGCACAAACGCATACTTGATGCTTTCCAGTTGATTTGATGTGAGTTTCTTACTATATTTTTATCTTCATTTCATGAAATAGATATAAATACATATGAATTTGTAAAGTTGATTTTATTTCGCGGTTTACTAGTCGCGATTTAATACCTCTTTTATGGATAAGCCCGAATTTCACTTGGTTATACTTTTATCTAACGAACCACCCCATTTGTCTTTTTTTTTTATGGGTGTTTACTCACCCTCACAATGACTTTTGCTATCGTGCTTCCTGTTCTACTATCAAGCACACTGTTTACTGTTTCACGAGGTCGCCAAAGTAAATTTGCATGGAATCCACTGCCTTCTTTCACATTGCGTGCAAAGACTGCTGATAAGTTTTGTTAACTGAGCGCTTACTTCAAATTTTTTTATTTTTTTATTTCGCTTCGTTGCATATTGACGAAAGGGGAGAAAGTTTTATTAAGACACCAAACGTGACATACTTTCGCGTGTGATATTTTATATTGCAAATATCGCAGCATGAAATATGCACGCTGAAAAATACGAAGGGGTGTTGGTGGGAAGAAAAGGAAAAATTTAATGTTATATTTTACAAAGGAAATATTACGGATACGAGTATTATTTAATGATGGATTTAGGTAGTAAGAGCAGTATTTCAATGTTATTTTCGTTGTTGTTGAGTTCATATAACTCTTGCGAGTTTCGGGGATTATGTGGTGTAGAACTTGTGTGAAAAAAAATATGAGGGTTATTTATTTAGTGTATACTTTTATTTATATATAGAGGGAGAAAATTTAGAAACGAAAAACTACCTCGACATACCCCTTGAGTGCTATTCTTCTTTTTCACTTTCTCAAATTCACTTTCGTTTATCTTCAATTTTTTTTTTTCATTTTTTACTATACTCTGAGTATGATTTTTAATATTTATTCACATTTCTCTATGTATCATAAATACATTCAGCCATCTATGAATTAGTATAATAAATAAAATAAAAAAATTAATTACAACTCGCACAGTTTTGAAATAAAGTCCTTGAATTGAAATGTGAAAGAGGAACGTAAAACATCGAATTTCCATCGTCATGTCGAAGGAACAATCTACCCTTTTACACATCACCGAGTAGAGTATACTGTTGTCAGCAAAGTTTCCACATTCTTCCATATTCAAGAAGGAAGACAAAAAAAAATCAGCTGTCTCTTTCACCCAGAACGTATATTCTATATGTCACTTTAGGTTCATTGAATTTTCCACATTTACACTAACATTTAAATTTGACATTTAAATTAAAATTTACTCGATGACAAAAAAGTGAACAGTGAATTTCGATTAAACATAAGCCTTTTCAATTTGCTCCCTCTGATAAAATGTTCGACAACCAAGTATCGATCATCCTTCATCCCTTTTCATTTTCAATTTTTATTTCATTTTATTTTTTCTTTTTTCACTCACCACCCATTTCATGTGACGTCGCCGCAGTAGTGGGTAGAAGTCTATATCTCGTATCACGTAACCCCACGATGTGAATCCAAATGGACAAGAGAGTTTAATGAAATCAGGATCCAGTTACACGAGCGCCATTATATCGAGTATATACGTGTAGAGAAAAGAGGGGACACTGTACCATATCTGAAAACGCTTCGTGGAAACCTCGTTATCAGGAAACTCGATGCCAAGTTTGCTGCATGCTATTATGATAAGCTACTTCCCATCATTGCACATTGAAGCAAATGCTGCTGTATATTAATTCACACGAATAAATTTATCCAAACCTAATTTAATTTTTTTCTTAATAAATAATAAAATTCCACGTATCAGCAATCTGAGATTGTGATTTTATATTTAAAAAATTCAGGTATCTAAAATCGATGACAAGTCAAATATTCATTTTATTACATCGAGAATCTATAAAAAGAAATAAAAAAAAAATCCTGAGACACTGGTGGTTTTTTTGCCTTTTTATTGAATTCTTTTCTCTTTGTCACAAACCACATTGGACACCATCACCTGTCCCTTTGCCATCTTTCAAGTGTATGCAAATGTACACGTGGCGCAGGATGAGGGGATTTAATCTCGAGGGAAAGAAATCACTCCCAAGAGCATGTACATATATACATCTATATACCATACAGATATTTATATACATGTACACATATACTGTTCAGCCAATGACACTTGATAATACTCTTATCGGACTTCCACACTCGTATTTTTTACAAGCGATTTAATCGGATTATATCAATAAAATATTTCATCTTTTAATCATATTTATAATTTTCTATTGACTAATTATTTTTAGAATAAATAGTAATTTCAAGAATATATAAATAAATACTGTTAAAACCCAATGGACAATTGAAATTAATTAAATATTAATATAATTGATATATTATTCATTTTATACAAATGTTTATTATAGTGCTAATAATATGGATTAAGAATTAAACTTTCGGACAATAGAGAAATAAAGCTCGTTGGTGTTAATCCTTAAAAGCTCCTCGGAACTCTCGACTGCCGCTGAGTCACACTGTCTTCTATATTATACAGTCCTCCATGAAGAAGCTCTGTAAATAGTCAAACTCATGTACCACATAGTACCAAGTATCTATGTGTATATATATGTACATTGCCAGTGGCATAAATCTGTTACATCCCGAGAGCCCTCTTTTCTTTGACGGGATTACTTGTGCGGAGACGAGCTTCGAAGGGGCTGCTTCTTTCCAATGAAAGGAATATAAAAAAATAGATTGACTGTTTCAACAAGCTATCGAAGCATTATTTGAAATTAATTTACGAGTTCTTTTTTTTTTTGGCATCAATATTGAAACTCATAATCTTATTATTACATGTATAAACATAGAGATGATTTGCTGATTTTATTGATAATTAATTATTTTTTATAATTTAATATTTAATCACAATTAATTAATTCTATCAATAATTATTTATTGCATTATTTCTGCATTTATTGTAGATTCAGTTCAGAGTAAATTGTATTACTATTTGTGGTGATATAATAGAATTATTTAATTTGTAAAAATATTAAAAATAAATATTATACTGTTACTAAACATAAAAAATATTTAAATTCATAGCTGCAGCTGTAATTTATTAATAATTAACACTGTGATTTATTAATAATTATTCCGTAGCAATTTATCACCAGGTGTATATGAAATATAATTTTTATAAATATAAATTAAACATTCTATCGTTTAATATTCATTATGAATTATTATAATATTTATTTTAGATAATATTATCATAGATGTAAATATTTTCTCTGAATATATTCATTCGAAATTAGAAGCAATTGCGTTTTATTATCATTATAATTTTATATGGAATCGTATATATGATACTATTTTATTTTCAGTCTGAGAATTACAGAATCAAGATCATAGTCTATCTATTCTGCCACATGTGACCGTGGACATTAGGGTCTTATAACAGGTCGCTCATGGGAATGTCCAAGGAGAACGATTTCATGTACTACATAACAAACTACAGTTTACATATATAGAACCATCTACACATAGATATATATGCGCACATTCCCTTTATGTTATCCCGTATATCCACGTGACAGTGTGCACATAAATAGTACGCGGGGATACCGGAATTTCCATTATATCGCGTTTCTGTACGGCTGTGCCATAAACAATATCATTGAACTCCGGATGCGACCGTCCCATTAGGTGTTTGCCTTTATATTTATTACTTACTGGTCATTGTTTACTGAGGGATTCATTTTACAGTGGCTCTGCCAGATCAATTTGATTCAAATTTATATTTATGATATACAATGAATGTTAAAAAATAATTTCAATTCGAATCTACAAATTTTCGTGACAGTTTCTGAATCATTTCGACTGTTATATTATTTGATTATTATTTTAGATAGGATATTTTTGAATAATAAAGTGTGATAAATCATCGTGTGACATATTTTAATTATTTATACATGTGCGCGATTGAAAATATATGTTAAGATGAATTATATTTGAACTAGACATAATTATAATTAATACTGCCTTAAAGATAGTTATAAATTTATGGTAAATGACAATGAAAGAAAAGAAATATCAATTCACGTATTGCTTTTTTATTTATGAAAGTCAATTTATTTCAGTATGAGTATAAGAATGTATAATGAAATATTGTGAACACAGGTGTTGATGTTCACAGAAAATGGTCGAGTGTTTCGGTTACTAGACGAATATTTCATGAGGTAACATCGAGTAACTTTCTCGTGAGACCACGTGGTATATATTTCGCACAAACTCCTCCCTTCTGCGATGATTCATTCAGTGAGGGGTGAATCCGTAAAGTTGCAGCCGACGATTATCACACTGTGAGCTGTAACTCACAGCTTAAGACTTTAAAGTCTGGCTATGAGAAACTCATGCCACAAAGCCCTGTCTTTTTGTCATGATGAAGTTCTATGTGCATTTTATATTCATAAATTTATTTATTTTGATTCAAAAGCTATGGTTTAAAAGACAATACAAAATCATTATTATTTTAATTCATCATTTTCTTTTCTTTAAATTAATACCGTACTCCACAACGTATTTTTTTCCCCCGTTTAAATATTAAAATTGTATGCCTTCACATGTATTATCAACATCACGAATGTCTTCTTCATCTACAAATCTGGAGATGCTTTTTTTGAGTTCAGACAAAAGATCAAGTGATAGAGTCTTCTTACGCGCCCAAATCATACCAAACATTTGTTTTGGAATATACTTTGTGTCATTGGCACATACAATCATTGTACAATAATTTTGATAGTCGATTTCTAATATTTGATGCCGGAATGGCCCTAAAAAATAATTATAATCTCATGACGCGCTTTCATTTTAATATTTAATTATAAAATAACAAAATATTACCTATCATTGTATTCCGAAAAGTTAGTAGCCATGTTGCAGATAGCTCAGTCCCAGACTGTTCACCCGCAACTTTCCAAAGTAAACGCATGTTATTTCTGTAACTAGTAGTCGTGTAATTCATTGAAAAATTTTGATCATTTGAAGCCACATCAAAATGTAAACAACTACCAATGCCTCCTGTAATTGGCGTTGCAGCTACTGTGTACCATTCACCTGCCAACTAAATAAAAGGACGAAATAATTATAATTCACTTGATTTGTTGATTAAAATTCCAGTGATATGACATTTACTTCTGTTAAATTAACTTCCATTGTGTCATTTATTTTAGGGCACGTGTAACGACACCAACACATTGGCATTAAAATGCTTATTAATATAGCACGTAGAAACATATTATTCGTCATTGTTTTTAAATTTTATTTTAGAAATGACGTTGCAATTTTTTTTTTGTTACGTAACGATTTATGTTGATTTTTTGTACGAAATGATATTAATAGAGAAAAAATATAAATTTACAAGTGTTATACACAACGTGCTTCACGATATTAATGCGCGCACTCACGAAGCATCAATATTTATACTGAGCCGTTTTTTGATTAGCCATGTGGTGTATTGGTGACATGTTATCTCGTTGAATTTTAAGTATAGCTACGTATATGGACATGGTATATAGTTAAATTGACAAATATAGTTCGATAACTTGAAAAATTCTTTCTGATGTAATTATTTTTTTTATGTGAAGAAATCACATTTCGATGTAATTAACGTAATGATAAATTTAGGTGATAAAGAATAAATTATTTTTACATTTGTATTGTCATTTTCAGCCGGATTTCAAGCTATAAAAATAAAAAGTTGTGTTTGATATTTATTCAAAATAATAAAATAGTCAAAGCATTGCATATTTATAATTAATAATTAATATACTGATGTGAAATTAAAAATAAAATAAAATGAATTCATTAATTTTTTGTCATTTAACTAACGACACGTACAGAAAATATTAATACAAAAATTTTTTTTCATCTTGTGAGGTTTTCTTGTTAGACAACATCTTATATAATCTTAACATTCATCAATTTCCGAATGATGTCATCATGGACCCCTACCCATTCACGAAGAAAGTAACGGGATGATTTTTCGTATGGCGTTTATAGTGATGTAATTTATGGTAAACGCGTCATTCAATGTTTCTCTCATCCCCTTTGAATAGCCACATTTGCTCGAACTTTTTCCACATACTGAGGGTTACAACTATATAGCATATACCAATTTTCTGAAAACTACACGAGGGATCTTTCAAATTGATGTAAGTAACGAAAAAACACGTTTCAGAAACATAACTATTACTATTTATGAAATTGTTACAAATATGGATTATACTAAAGATAATATATTTCCAAAAAAAGTAACAATAAGAAAATTGCTAGTAATACTTTCAATATACTCCAATAAAATTTTTGGTAAACAAGCAAATAACAAATAAATAATGATTCTAATCAATAATTTTTCATCGGCATTATCGTGTTATTATTCAGCACAAAACTAAATAATCAATATTGTGGAAACACAAAATATTTCTCTATATATTTACTTAATTAAATTCATACATCATGCAGTATTACATAACGTACTTGGGTATAATAGAAGCATGCAAGTAAATGTGTCTAAAATAAATCGCTTTTGTTACATCCCATTGAGATAGGATTCTATCAAGTGCGTATACGTATCTTTCAACAACCCCTTTGAATTGTTGTCATCGTAGTGAGAGTTAGGGTTCAAACAGATTGTCTTTAGGGCTGTGAATCAGCTTCTAATATCTTCTTAGAACCGGATTGAGTTTCAATAATGGCAATTATCTATTCCCCTACTGGTATTTCTACACAGAGAAAATTTATTGATACGAATTGTTCAAGTTTAAATATTTATAATGACTAATGTCTTGAATAAAGTGAGAATAATATTATTCTGGCTGTTTTTTTTCTCATCGTTTATTGTATTGAAATATATAGTTAATTGCAAACTTCGATAAATTAACTGAAGAACAGAGTAATGATAGCGGTTCAACCACGTGCTTAATACTCTCCCAAAGCATTTGAATCAATTACAACCTCCAGGGGCTGTTAGGTGGGTTTCTATCCCTTATATTGCCAACGTCGTGGTCCGCAAAGTGAATTAATTAGGAACCTGGGATGATCATACAATGCCAGTGGATCTCACTCACTATTTCTCTTCGATAAATTCTCTATTTTATGATAACGGTATAGTGTATTGGAGATATTGTTAATTATATCCTTGGGCTCAATGCCTAATTAGAGCCATTGGAATTTTAATAAAATCTCAATTCAAACAGAGATATAAATAAGTAAAATAATAAAGTAATAATATTAAAATACTTGAATTCTAGGTCAAAAATATTTAAATATATTTTTAATTTAAAAAGTCATTAATTTTTCAGTAAACAAATGCGTGTTCAAAATGTTTCATTACGTTTTTGACAAATGAAGTATGAGAAAAATTATGTCATTTATTCATAGCGATTAGATACCATAATAAAGTATTCTAGGAATAAAAAAAAACAATTGATGTTTCATCATCATGAAATGACCTCTTAAATAAAATGCCTCACGGGTACATTTGACAAACATGCTCAGCTATTTATATTACTAATTATCTTAAAATATATGAAATTATCAGATATATTATTCTCTCAAATAATTTTTACTTTCACTATTTCGTCTTTACTTTTACATGTATAAATAAAAAATAAACATGAAAATTGCATTGTCGTCATCATAGCAGAAATTCTCTCGGTTTGCTTATCACTCTCATTCACCGACTGTCAAACTGATTAAACTTTTCACTGCCAGTTTACATACATGCATATATACACCAATGAACATATGAATATTCTGTCGTGTGAATAAACAATATCATTTTTGTGAATACACATACATTTGTTCATAACATTTCATGTCATGTAAATACAAACTTTGATAGTATAATTTATTTTATATTCCTTTTTGTTTGAAGATTTATTTAGTATTATTTTATACATAGTTGTATTTAACTTTTTTATCTGTAAATTTAATTTATTTTTCATTTAACCGCACAAAAGTCATTAGAGAGACTTACGTGAGTGTTATATGCGGTTTAATCATATATGTATAATATATTTTGCATTAGGGGAAGAGAGAATGAACAGAGCAAAACGCTATGGTGGTGCTTTACAGGACAACAACTATAACAGGGAACTGTGGTTTACCACTCACCCAGTGTTAGGCAGTTCGTGTTGTGGTCAAGCTTCGAAAAGTTTTGGCTGCCTATAACTACTCGTCGTTATATGCCTACGGGATACGTGTCGCTGTGGATTCGTATGTCAAATTTGATACGTTATGCGTGCGTCAATTATGCACGTACATGATCACTAGCCCTTCATGGTTGCGTTGAAATAGACACGTTTGACAGAAATGTATTCATGTAATAAAGACGAGAATATGGAGATGTTCTCTCACATTTCGGTTATTTGATACAATTTTGATTGGATTGTTCATTTAATTAGTTGGATATAAATTTAGAAAATGTTGCATGATGATGTTTTATTTATTCATTTTTTTTTTTATCAATTTGTTGGTGTTTTAATTCATAGTATCCATGTATATGTATAATGAAAACACAGTGATAAAGTT
>JAQQBR010000002.1:6382548-6404719 GCA_030347285.1 Microctonus hyperodae
TGAATAAATAGATGAACAAATAGAATGCAAGGATATGTTTATACATTAATGTAATTAAGTCATATGAATGTGAAGTAAAATAAAAAATGTCAATGACCGTATTGTATAATGTTGTACGACGATTGTTCTATATGTTCTAGTTTATACTTGGCTTCCTATCGTTAAAGAGCTTATATCAAGTTTCAAATTTCATCTACAATCATTAAGATCATTTGAAGCCAAAACAATTCAGGAAATATCAAATAACATTTATACTATTTCAATTGTATAAATAAAAAATTTATTACACGTATCAATAAGAAAATAAAATATCCTTTCTCTTTATTTGAAAAGAAAAATCATAAAGTTATTTTTCATATTTATTCTCTATTCAAAACAATTACTTAACAAAAATATAATGATAAATATTATTTTATTTATTTAATTTATTCAAATTTAAATATACTTTTCATTATTTTAAATACAAAAGAATTATCCATATATACTTGTAACTATTAACTATTAAATCCGAGTTTGACGTCTGGCGAAAATTCTCCCCTAAAATCCTCGCATATAAACAATGCACATTTAACAACAATAGTAAATATCTCCCGTCAACAAATTGTTGATAACTTTTTCATCCAATGCCAACTTCTTTCATACGCCCATCACTTCATATCGCTCTTACTTTCAAAACATCTTTCACATCCCTTCTTCCTGTTGCACGAATTTTTTTGTCTTTTATTTATAATTTTATTTTCCTTTTTTTTTTTTACTTCCCCTCTACTGTCCGTGCAGCTTTCACATTTTCCACTTCACATATTCATACGGTACTCTTTACTCACAATGACTGAACGTAGCCCATTTGCATGTAGGGTTTAGAAACGATGGAATAAAATCCTCACCAATACTCTGCTCCTCATCATCCCCTATTGCGCCTCCATTACCTATACGCGTTTCCTGTCCCGTCACATCTGCACTCACCTCCTTCTCCACCTCGCATACAAATAGATATATGTGGTACATATGTAGGTATATTTATACATACATAGATATAATATTAGCAGAGTCCAACCGTTTTTCATTCGTCTCGCGCCGTCCGACATATGATAAGCTGCCCGAAGGGATTCACTCACCCTTTCACAATTGTCTCGATTTATATAAGCTTATGTATGAGTAAATATCTCCTCTGTATATATATATATACACAATGAATATGAGAATTTTGAAGTAGACGTGAATTAATAATAATGAAAGAAAAAAAAAAAGAAAAATAAATATTGACTGACACAAATATTTGATACTTTATTGATTTACCAACTGAAAATGGCAAATATTATCACTAATCTTATTTTATTAATACATAGTTTTAGTTTGTTTTATCCTATAAACAATAAGTGTATAATATATGAGAATATAATATTTTTATTTTCTAAATATTTTGATTTATTGGGGGTTTTTTTATTGTTACAGGTATCGCTTTGTGACGATTACAGTCTTCCAGTTGATTTTGTAAATAAACGACGACCCGCCAGTGCATCTGGGATAACATCAACGTCAACAGTGCAATGGGCTTTGCCGAGTCCCAGTGTTGAAAATGTAAGTAAGAAAAATTCACATAATAAATATCTTTGCATTAAATCTATATAAATATAAAATAAAACTGATAGAACAAAATTACGACGGCGCCAAATATCCTCAGGCAATGATGAATGTCACACAGAGGTCGCTGTGCTGTTTACTATATGTATAAATCCTTCAACTCAAGAAAAAAAAAAAAAGCGGGAGAAGGAAAAAAATATCCTAAAAGCAGTGGCACAAAATTTTCGGATATACATTTGGCAAAGGATTTTTCTTTTTTTCCCCCGTGACTTCCGGGATGATTCTGATCATCTCAGACGTCACATATATATCTATACATATCGACATTTTCGTTTCGAATTGCGTGAAAGGGAGAAATATAATTATAAGGGTGACAAAATACCCCCAGGGTTTATACCCATATACGCGGCATTAGGGTAGAAAGTCTGCGTTATGGTATGAGCAAGAGGCGGTGTTGAAAATATATATGTATATATGTATAAATATATAGCGACTATATACACATATAGTGTGGCGGTGATGGTGCGACCGTTAACTTCCGGCGCTGCTTATAATTGCTCCAGCACTCAGAGCACTGCGGCTGTTTGGAACACGGCCTCGGGCTTTACGCGGCGCTAACTGTTTCTCGTAAAATATATCGCACTCGATAGAGCCACGGCCATACGAACCATTAAAAAAATCTACTGACGCCCTAGCAAAATTATTTACTAGCTGATATTTATAAAGAATCCAACACAAACAATTTTCCTCTACTGAGAATATAAATACGTATAGTTTTATATTAATGTATAATTTTATCCAATAGCTATAAAGTTATTTTTAGCATAACGACAAGATTAAATATATTATCATTAAATGATTGTGATAAATTATGAAATTATGCTGGAAAAATATACTGTTCTATATTTTATGAAATATATTTATTCATATTTGATAGTTGTTTCATTTGAGAATGTATAAATCAAGTTTAATACCTGAGATTTCATTCGTCATTTCTCGTAAACGATAAAAAGATATCGTAAAAAATGATTGACCGCGTTGGATAAAGAGGAGTATTTTTGTGTATATTTTATATAAGATTTCCCTGTGCGCGCTCCGTAAAATGAACAAGTAAAAAGAATATATACATGACTATGTATTCCTATAAGAATAAAAAATAAGTTGAAGATGAGATGGCTGACAATTGTCGCAAACGAAAGTGGTAGTAAAATGGAGGGCTGCACTGTATACAGCACCTGGGAATAAAAGAGACAAAAGTTTGGTGAAAAAAATTTTCACCCCCGTGAATTTTTCTGTTTCCTTTTTTTTTCTCTCTTATTTCACTGATGTTTTTTCTTTCTTTCTTATCTCTCCTCACATCTTTCTCTTATATTTTTCCTTCTCACTCAATCTCTTGCGTTTGTTCTTATATTTATTTCACGTAGCGCGCATCAGGACCACCCGCAGCATCATTGTATGTATATACTTGACTCACGATGGGGTCGAGCGAATCGTTATGATTGTGTGTGAGGGCCCTTTTGAATGGCGCAATTTTTATACTTAATACTTCACCCCGCCATTTTTTTATCCAAGCACATTTATCATTTTTAACAAAACACTTTAAGTGCAAGGTAATTTCGAAGCAACCAGAAAAAGTATAAAACAAACGTACGCAATATCTAAACTATCGTATATAAACTATAATATTCATGTATATACTTAGATACAGTACATAATATAAATTTAGAAAGACATAAGGAGGTGCAAGGTGGTTTAAGCCACACGAAGCTTTGGGGAGAGAAGAGAGAAACCTCAAGCAAAGGCGCGAAGCGTGAGAAACTTCGTAGCTGGTATTTAAAATAAAATTTATCTTTTTTTTTTATATATATTTCAGTGTGTACATATATATGTATGTATATACGCCTCTTCATTTTGAGACGCGGTCGATTAATTAATTAATTACGGTAGAATCTTCTGTGATTATTAATGAAGGGAACAAGAGCAGAGTGAGTACATAGAGAGGCAGGAATTATTTATTATTAAAGTATACATAGACATAAATTTACCGTGATTGATTAAAGAATAATTTGATATAACATTTTTTTTATTAAGTCTCAAATTTAATATGTATATAGATTTTTTTTTATACCAGTATTGAGAGAATTTATTAATTTACTCATGCGATTATTAAATCATGTAGATATTACATTATATTTATTTATATTTATTTTAATGAAATCGTCTGCTGGATTTAAGAGTGAAATATTTATGGAATTATAATTCAAATGTCGGTATAGATATACATATATATATAACTCTATTAATGCAACATAAAGTTGGGTATATTATGAATGAGTTGATTAATTAGCATTTACAATAATAATGCATTAGTATACCGATAATAATCGGCTTAAGTGGAGAGCAATGAATCGATTGGGGATTATCGTCAGTTCGCGAAATATTAACGCGCATTCTCTGCACATTCGCCCCTGGCATTCGACTGGAATTCTAGTGAGGGTTACATGTTTCATCGTTCATTTACAGATTTGTACAGTGCAACAGTGGAATTTAACTGTATGTTACTTTTATAATTGAAATAAAATAGTTTTATTTCTCGTTTATTATTATTTTTTAATTTCAGTCCATTATATATTTCATTAAATATTCTCTGAGCACATCACTACGGTGTAAAACTTGAAGTAATATAAAAAAAATAATTTCAATTACATCCACTCACTCATACAAAGTCCTTCATAAAGTATAACTTCAATTAAAACACAAAAATTTATCCACAAAACATACTCAAATTAAAACAAATCATAAAAATTAATAACAAACATGAATACATAAAATAATGTGTAATTAAAATGATCAACAATAACATCCCCCTTTATATTTATTAATCTTCACCGGCTATCACTACCCTCTATAGTAGAACAAAAATGTTCCATGATTTTCTTTTGCAAACATTTCCAAGATTTCTTTCCAATTCGCCATAGGCTTCAACTTCAATATTATAGGTGTGTATATACACTCATCCATGTATCTTAAAAATGAGAGTATATAGTATTTCATATACATATATAGATCCAGTACGCTATGGCCAATCGCGTTTCGCAATAGCTCTAGGGGCTTTGTATAACTTTGACAAGAGAATTTCAATTTTGTGTTCTTCCAATTTAAGACTACTTGTCTTTCTTACCATCATTCAATGGCATCGTCTCGACGAACTTTTTCCTCATTGGTTATATATATCTATGTACTCGTTTGTCACATAATATATATATATATATATAGGATTCGATATCAAACCAGCCGCAGGAGAGAAGAAAACTCTTACAGTAGTAGAGTTCGACCATTGATTTTATGTTTCGTTTGAGAAATCAAGACTCATCCCTTATTCCCCAATGTTATTACCCTCATTATTATCATTATTATTATTATTATTAGTCTATAGCGACAATGGGAATAGGGTGCGGAAAGGTAAGGCGGAAATAGGGAAGAAACTCCTTTCAATGAATTTTCAGAATTTCTTGGGTTCCCACAACGATCTGAATTCTTGCGTTATGCCTGAGTCTCACGGACGTTCATCGAGAATTCATTCGTTCATTTATGTGGTATATGTACTCTTTAAGTTTTTATCTATCTATCTTTTTCTTTTTTACCCCTGCTTCAGTCACGGTCTTTTATTCAATTCATCTTCAATGCGTACAATCGTTGCGTTTTCTCAGCGTCAATTAATATAACCGTCCGCACGTAAATTCTCGGCATCGTAAACCCGTCTATTCAATCTTTTTTAATTTGACTCAACTCGACCGGAAATCCATTGATCTTTTAGGTATTTAAATATTATATTATGAGTAATAATTATTGAAGTAATATTTGAAGAGGATTTTATTCATCGATGCTTTATTTCTGGGATATAATTATATAATTATTTGAATTTTAACCCGGTGATTGAGAAGGGAAATTGTCTTTAGAATTTAATATTAAAGTGAATAGAATTTATTTCTTTTTTTTTTTTATAACTTTGTGATAGACGGTGGTGTGATGTAGTGGGAAAGTAACTTGGCGTGAGTTTAGAGCAGTGGAGAAAGTGGAACAAGAGAATGAAATGGCGGCAATAACCCTTATGAGTATCATATAGTCCCAAAGGGATGAAAACTAAACCCAAGCACGCACGCAAAGATTGAGACTCTGTTAGCAATTTGTATTTATTACAATTGCACTCCAAATTATATAGATATATACATGCAATTATTCTTGATTATAATTACAGAATAATTAAATTAATTTGATTTAATTTATATTATTAAATCATGATTAATTATCGCTGATATTTATTTCAAACTTTATCGTATATTCAAACATTTTCCTTTTTATTTCAGGCGGAAATTGAAGTAATCGAACAATATAGCGATCCACGGGACAGCAAGAGCCGAGCTTACGTGGAACCAGGGGCTGAAACATCCCTACCACCGATATATAGTAAAATAAATCGCGACTATTGTCGACCCTATACAGGTGAGCTTTGTTTTGGATTTTGTTATCGTGGATTATGGAAATCCACGTCGAATATTTTCCTCTGCAATCGTGTATTTATTGTGTAGGCCTTCGGAGATATTCGATAAATTTACAAACTAAAAAAAAAATCATTCCTGAAAACAATAAACCCACCCGGAAGTGCGATTGAATAATTTTTTTTTTTTTCATTCACAATTGAGTGGGGAAAAATATAAATAAAATGAGCATTTCAATGAAATGTTGTGTAATACATCAGAGAACTAAAGTTTGACGCACGTCACTGGTTTTTTGTGATATGTACATATATACATATATAAACAAGTATATACAAGACTATAAGTAAAAAATAATATATGCATGGGAGAATATATATGCGAGTGAAAGAAACGAGATTGGTTTGGTCCCTAGGACTGAAAAACTTTTTCGTCCTGAAACCCTAGGTTTATATTTCTTCTCTTTGCCCTCATGCTTTTTATTTCCTTTCTCTTTAAAATATATTCAAGAAGAGTATGGAAAAAAAACTGTCGTGCAATGGTAAAAGTTTGAGTTTAATTTTAAACACTCGCATTGCTCGTACATTAGTGTGTGACTTGTTTCAATATGTATACAACATATACAGAGCTTGCAAGACGAGTTAAAATTCTGTAGCTATTTATAAAATAATATAACTAAAGAATTGTTAAAAATTCTTACACTAAAGGTCACAACTTTTTACCGTTCAACTGAGTAAAATAAAAACAGTTAATTATTTTTATTTCTTCGAATATAATAATTTAATTTAGTTTAAATTATTTTAATTAAATATAATATTATATAAAAGCTACTTTTAATTTTAACATGACAGAATTTGTTATATTTAATAGTGATACATTCAAATTAATTAATTATTATTGTTAACGAATATGAAGCCTGATTCGGAATAATTCTTGCTTGAACCCAAATGTTAAATATGCAGATTGTTCCGACAACGTTACCACTAAAGCCCAAGTAAACAAACGCTGACATTTGCATCCTTACCATATTCATAGTCTCCATAATCTCCAGTTGGAAATCCTCCAAACCATAGATATTGCGAAAGATCATGTCCCTGAAATTTAGCTGATATTATTTCCCAATAATATTAAACCCATATTTAATAACGCACTCAGTTTGTTCTCTTCATTTTTCTTCCCCTCTCATCTATTCCATTATATTTGCTCAAAAATAAATACCTCTAGACTAATATTTCAAATTATAAATCCAATATAATTTTGTTCATGTACGTTGAAATTAAAATACGGTGAATAAACAACCCATAGCACCAAAGCGCCTGAAAATTTCACAAACTGTTTCCGGTGGGTGATCTCCCACCGGACTTTCACTTTCCTACACATCGTTTCTATCGCTGGAAACTTTTTGAACATGAGCTTTTACATGTTGCCGACAATATACTTGCAAGTGACACCACACATGTGCGTTACCCATTGAGAATGTATACATAATACATACATACATACATACATACAAATACATACACATGTATATTACAGTCCAACCCGGCTCTTTCCTGCTTGCTCCATAATATGTCGTGTGATATTTAATTAAATTCTCCATCCACTGCTTTCATTCTCGGATACGTCGGTCCCTTTCTGTATCATTCGCTATTCGCGCGCGGGTCTGTAAAGTTTCAAGGGTTTTCCACAGCAGCCCTCGGGACTTATTAACCGTTTCAGTAATGTCATGGATTTTTAGTTTTCCCATTCTCCATTTTTCCCTTTATTCATTTTTTATTTCTACACATCACCATTAAACTTTCTCTCTTTTCAATGACCCATCAAAAAAATCAATACTACCTACAGGTACAAAACCCCCTAAATAATTATATATTTTTTTACATCACCTCATTTTTTATTTTTCACTTTCTTTCTTCCCCCTTCTATTTTATTCCTTTTATTCATTCATTTTTCTTCGCTCTCTTAATAGAAAAGACCTCATGAAGACCCCAACACGTGATGTAGTCTCTGTTGTGTCAGACGAGTAAATCTCTCCCTCTACTTTTTCCTCTTTGTCCCGTGAGCTCCTTCAGTGCTACACGCCCTCGCCCTAAACTACCCCATTTCAATTAATGCTACTAGGTGACTTGTACCTCGTCGTTCCGTCTCCCTGAGCAGTTATCGTTGGCAGCTCGTTGCGTCGTATGCAAATGACATGGCTGTCCGTTCGGCCGTCGCTTCCTGCAGTGACGTGCAGGGGAATAACGGGTGATCGCTGTGCCCAACCCTATGCCTGATGTATACATTGTACGCGAAACTTGTTAACGAAATGACAGAGAGTATAGTTACTTCACCACTTTTCCTGCGAGTAGTAAAATTTGCCATAAACACACACACACACACACGTGTAATATTCACGAACATAATAATGAACTGATATTTGAAAAAATACTTGTGACGAAATAACATTTTATTTCATATTTAATTTATTTATTTATTCATTTCAAACAAGTTTACTTCGATTCCATAATTAAATATTAATAATTAAAATAAAATGAATTATTATTCATGAGTTTTTATTAAATATTTTGATATGAAATAAATTAATTAGGATTAGTTTCTTGATGCTATTACTTTATTCCAAGGAATCATGATGATGACAAGAAAATTATTTATCATAAAGTGATTTACTTCTGTGACAGTTTGAGTATTTGAATAGTGTGGTATATTGGTAAGTGCTCTGAAGTTTCTTGGATTGCCTTGAAAGATGAATAGTTAACCGGGTTGGTGAAATATATATTTATATGTGTAGGTAAATGATTCAGAACTTTCATCTCTCTTTGTCTTTCTCCATTTCTCTCAACATGATCTTGTACATACACAAGACGTAACACCATCGCTTCCGTTTCTTCGTCAATACGATGATCTATCTCTCTTATTCACTCTATCTCTCCTATTCTCTTTCGCATTCTCACCCTTATTTACCAGCACGGGAAACTCAATCATTTGCAAACTGTCAGCAACATGACAAATATACATACATATACACATGAATTTATATGTATGTGAGCATTGAGAAGGACTCGAGGGCGCGATTTGCGATGGGAAATCTTAATTCAAATGCAATTTCATCTAAGTTTGATTTGAAATGCCCCAAGGATATGTATATGTACACAGTTGAAAACTTGTATATACTTTGGACGTCGCGACAATGCACTTCAGCAAAGGAAGATTAATTTATATAAAATATATACCTGTGTAAATTCGTGCGGTAGTTGCAATGAAGAAATAATTTTTTTTATCGATAGAGCTTTTTATAAAAAAAAAATATAGAGAAATATTTTTTTAAATATTTTTTATTGTTCTGAAAAAATTATGGATTTGTAGTAGTATGAATTTAAGATTTTTTTAGGGGTATATTTCAATGGAGTACACGTCTACTCGTGAAATCATATTGATGTATCATATCGCATTTCCTTCCACTCGGACTTCCCACCGGAAAGCACAATATCGTGATGCTTTTCTTGAATTTATGATTTCACTTTTGTACCATTCAATACCGATGGGTATGTGTGCATTTTATATCACTAGGGATTCATATACATTGTGTACGTCGATTGATATGATATTAAATTTTTTTCCACAGAAATTATTATATTTATTCATGAGCAATGAGTAATTATTGAATGTCAATGTGCCTCTATGACCATTGAAGTTTCAATTGACTTCAATGACCGTCACTTGAATGTCGCATTCACATGAATATTAATACGTCTCGAGTGTATAAAAGTTGCAACAATGAATGAATGATTGAAGGGTAAAAACTCGAAAATTCATTATTAAAAAAATAATAAAAATAATTATACAATTATATAAATTAAAATTCATGAAGAAAAAAAATGAAATAAATACTTATACACAAATAAATGACTGCTCTACACGTTGCCAGTAAATAATGGAAAAGAACAAGGTGGAATGTTGATATTTCGTGGTTAAACCGTCACCCCTTTTGCTGTGTAAGTGCGACGTGGTCGAATAAATTTTCTTGCTCAATTACCATTAGCATTTATTGCGTTATTTGCATTTTACGCCAGAAATATGTTACTTACCTGGATTCATTTTCTTTTCTCTCTACTGTAATAAAAAAACTTGAAGTATTTCCCTACGGACTAGTATCCAACACAGTCTGTAACACTCACTCCATAAATAATTCAACCCTGGCAATAAAATTAATCAACAATAAAAATTTCAAATCATACAAAACATCCAATACAATCAACGTAAAAAATTACTTCAAATCTTTCGATTCTCTACTCTAAATAAATAAAATTCCCAATGAAAAATTCAACAGTTCAATTATCCTACATACAAAACTCCTACAACTTCACAATAATAAATTAACATTGATTTTATTATTGGTTTTAATCAATCGAGATTCATTTACTTAACGAGCAGCAAATTCATCCCCCCATGTCGTTAACATCATCCATTCGCGGACGCTTTTATGTATACCTACGAGTGGTGTCGCGTGGCATATATAAAATTCACCAAATGAAAGAGAAATATGTACAGAGAGAGAGTGTGTGGAGAGAGAATGGCACGAGAAAAGAAAGTGAGGGGGAGGATTTACATATAACATATAGAGAATGCAATAGACAGCAAAATGGGTAAAAGCGAATAAGCATAGCAGTGAACGAGAGACAAACGATTACGTATAGAACGAGAGGGATATCCAATGCGTACGTGGCTTGAATACTGACCGTGATTATGCGTACCCCTAATGCATTCCGTATGAAGCAAGCCTGTATATATATGCATACATGTATGTATAGATACATTTATGCGTTGTCGCAATTTCACCAATGAAACCTTTCTAGTATGCGTGAAATTATTAGAATTGACTGTTGGATTATTCAACAAATAATAGGTAATTACACTTTATGCTACAATTTTTTACACACAGGTTAATATAAATACTAGAAATGAATTTATCATCAGTAAACTAAATATAAATATTGAATATTAATGATATATTTACGTGTTTAAAGTAAATAATAAGTATAATTAATATGTAGAAAATTGTGGATATAATATGTGTACGTAATTTTGCGGTTAATTGTCGCGAATGCAGTGACGCTATAAAGCGAGAGATATCTGTGGGTAATTATTGCCGAAAGGAACATGTTATAAGTGAAGCAAGGATGCATAAACGTCAAGGAGTTAGTTGAGTACGGATGTATATGTATATAATTTGGAATGTGTTAGTGCAGGTTATTATAAAACGACTTAAGGTCGTGTTGAAATAAAATTACTGAAGTAAATAATTTTAAGGTAGTAATTGCCACTTATAATACTCCTCAAAGGATACAGCTAAGAGTTATATAGGATGTAAGTGTACATATATATAAAAAAAAAATTATTACGACCCTTTTTATTTTTGTGCGTCTTTTTAATTTGAAATATACACTTGTGTGCAAAAGCATTGCTTGTTATTAAAAGTGTATATTTTTTATAAGCTATGTAAGTATATATTCGTTTATATTTTTTTTTCTCATCGGCGCGTGCGAATTCCCAAAAGACTATTGCAGCAGTGAGTCGTTGATTTATAATCAAGCGGAGCTTTTGTATGTGTGTATATAGATGAATGATGAAAGTAAGAGGAGAACATCAGAGAGACCTGCAATTTCATCAAGCGATATACATTTTATGTTTGCGATCGGCAGCGTCGCTTTGTACGCATTATTGTGTACATTATTGGTCCAGTGAATTTCTTGATAGAAATTTCAAGCAGTAATATTGATGATTCGGATACCGGAAGGCAATCTTTAGATATGATGATAAACATAAGGAGTTATAGGTTTGTAAGTTATACAAGTGAATGTCAGGAGAATGCAGTAAAGAGTTTGGTCTGAAAAAATAATTTAATCGTTGCACATAAATTTCGGAATGAAGGGGAATATTTTTTAATGTCTTTGTGAATAAAATTTGCTACACCTGAGAGTTTATTAAAGCAACAGTAAATTGAATTTTATGGGATTTAAATGTGTTATAGAAAATGTAAGATTTATACATATCGTAATTCTTTTGGAGTTTATGTGGAAGAATTAATTTTGAATTTTATTTTAAAAAAATTTAATTACTTCTTATAAATCGACTGATCATTTTTTATAATATAATAGCTTTACCGTTATCATAAAATCTCTGATTTACGAGACCAAGTTATCAAATCTCATTATAAATAATCTACGTCCGGGGAAAATTTCTTTATAGTGCCAATGTGGTTATTTTTTATTTTGAAATCCAACCAATTTCAACGTGAAATAACCATCTATCGTAGTATAACGTCGTATAATAACTGAGATTGGTTTTTATTTCGATTTTGGGCCACCTGAATACTCGCCAAAGAATAATCTTATCTTATATGTGTGAGAACATCATGAATATAAGTCCACCATAGGCTTCTTTACTATATAAATGATCTCTGTGAGGGTTTCATAGTGGATTTTTTTTTCTTCGTCACGAATCCTCAATATTCACGACCCACATTCAATGGTCTGCCTTTGGATTATATTATAGACAGACAATATCTAATAAAGGACAAAATAGGATATACGAATGAAAGGCGCCTTAGTCTTTTATACCCTAAACCATATTGAGCATTTATATACATATACTCAATATTCTCGTGACTTCTTTTCAAGTCGACACTCGTTACACTTCCACTGACAATTGGAATATATAAAAATCTACATTACTTCAGTATATGAAAAAGAAAATAAAAAAAAATATATCAATTTCTAATTAAAAATTCTTCGATACTCATTAAAAAAAAAAAATAACTTCTTTTTTTATCACATCCACATTAAGCACGAGTGAACAAAACTTTTTCATATTGGTTTGCGTCAATGATCGATCAAAGTCCAATTAAAATTCACTCCGTTTTGCACCCCATCGCTTTTATCTATATAAAAATCTGAACAAGCATATGCATGTTCACACTAATATAACATTTAAACTTACGTACATAAATGCATGTATATGTATTTAAAATTAATGCACGTTTTCACCTGGAATATACACACACACACATGAGAGAACAGTCAAAGAGATTTATCAATGACCCAACATTGAGGAGACTGCATCAGACGCGTTGATGTTGTACAGGATTGAATATTGTTTTGTAAAAAATTCCAAACCGTATTTATGAGTAAATAAATTGCAATCGCTATACATGCAATGTAAATACAGGTATACATAAAGATATTAGCAGTGATTGCCATGAGCTTGGAAGCGCTGTCGCTCAACGTTCCCTAATAGATTCATTAGGTGGGGTTGTGTGCACGTTCTCGATATATTTTGCTTCGGGGTGAGATACATACGCATAGTATTTCGCAACCCCTGGTTGCACGCACTCATCCTTCGTCCGTATATCTACTGTGTGCGGCTGATGTTGGGTATATCGTCCAAATGTGATTATCTATCGGTAATCAATATCCAGGCGATTCAACGATTAGCGTTAGAGCGTCGTCATCAGGCGTGTGTTTCACAACGTGTGTATGTATAGTAGCACTTTCCCTCATTGGAATTAAATCGCTTCCTGTTTTAGGACGTGGGCTAAACGCAATTCTAGATGGAATAGAGATAAGGGAAGTTTGGGTGAAGGTTGGATGCTGATGTGGTAGGCCACGGGATTTTGTGCAGATCACGTAATCAAGAGCTGTAGTATAAATAAATTTTACATCATTAAGAAAGACAAAGTGAAAGCGGAATCTGTAGAAGTGGAACAGAGTTATATTTTCTTAACTTATGCTTTTGTTTAATTGTAGAGGTGTTAGATGAATTTGTATATGTTTATGTCACGTTGGAATATAAATGTATTTTGAATAAGAGAACTTTCATTTATTTACTGAATTAAAATTTTTTGTATTGTTTGAATAAATGCATAATTCAATTTGTGTATTGTGCGGGAGCTTGAAAAAAAATCAAATCATTTGGGATATACATATTCATATTGGTGGAGTATTTTATTTTTGCCTTTGTTTTATTTTTTATTTTTGAGAATAAGAGTAGTCTCTTTGCAATTTTCAATTTATTTGTATGGCGAAATGAAACTGAGGGATAGAAAGCGCTACGCGGCATCGTTTCATGCAATTTAAACCGATATCGTGCGCAGCCTGCGTGAAACGATATTAAGATATTTTCTTCGTATTTTTTTTTATGTTACGCTGGAATATTTTTTTATTTTTTTGATGATCTCACGAGGGGAAAGAATTGTATATAACAAAAGATACAAAAGAACTTGTGGAATTCTATTTAAAAAAGCTTCGAATGATTCTAAATCAATTTTCACATGTACACTTTGGCTTTTGTTCATAGACGCAGAATTTAATTTTATATTTCACATGTTATCAGATATATCGATTTTTATTCCAATTCAATAGAGGATAAATTTTCATTGGCAAAACGTCGTCTAATATATATCACAAAATAAATCAAAGCATTTATTTTACGCCATTGCATATTGAAAATTTTTTTTCAATAACTTTTCAATTATATTGTCCGTGAAATTGTGGAATAAGATCAAATCAATTATCTCGACATAAAGTAAAAATTCAATTCATTTAATTCACAATTCCGTTCTTTTGATCAAGTGCTCCCACAACTTTATCTACCGCTATATAATTTTTTTTTTATCATTTTCTGAAAGTTTATCAGATCTATGTTGGTAGTATATACATAACACCTGTCACAAGCAGAACCGTATGGTTTATAGAGTCTGTTCAGTACGCGAACAGTTAAAGGAGGAGCCCAAGTCTTTCTCTCTTTTTCATTCTCTTCCTCCAACCCTCGCTGAGCATAATGCGACCATTATCTTCCACTCTCGGATCTACCCAACCACACACTTAAAGAATTATACCACCATATCTCCTTCTTCATCCTTGATTGTCACATCATCTTCAGCCCATATACTTAGTTTTTATTCATACAATTCGAGATTAGTCATGCATCGATCCAAAGAGAAATAGATACGGGAGGGAAAAAAAAATAAGTAGAGAAAGAAATAACGAAAATAAATATATTTAAATATGTCTAAACGAGTTTGAATTATTTTTATGTATAAAAAAAAATATAAGAAAAATATTTAGAAGACTCGAAGCAAGTATATATCTATATGTACGTATACGACCATTACCGCAATATTACATGGGCCGTAGAAAGTGATTTTAAGCGACCATTTCATGGCAATTTCTCCACAAACCTCGCGCACCCCATCTATTGTGTTGAATACCAAGCCTATGAGCGCACCCTGATGCTATGGACTATTATGAAAATTTTACTCTTCATTTCAGATTTTTCACCACTATAATATTGAACTCACTCTCTTTACCGTTATTTCCCTCAGCAAAAATTTTGCATATATCATTTTATTATATCAAATTTTACATACGTGTCTTATAATTTTCTTCTAGGTTACATAAAAATAAATAAAATAAACAATTTAAATATACTTTAATTTCTATTCTTTATTCTCTACCTTCGTTCTTATTTCAGATCCATCAGAATCAGATTCATCCTGTGAAGTAGAACTCACCAGTCGTCTTGCCCGTCGACCAAAAAGCCATTCGCGTGCGTCGAATTCCGGTAAAGATTCACGTTTAAGTCATGATAATTCGACGTCAAATGACGGCGTGACAGTTGACTGCGTAGCTTTGGTTCATATTCACGATCAATCACCGACTGATTCTACATCTCAACCTGTACGTCATCCATCACCTTACTACTACGGAGATTTATTTAAAGTACCGGAACAGCACGCTACATACTCACAACCGAACAAATATCGAAAGAGCGTGAGTCTTGATGTACCTGGTGAACGTTCAAGAACACCAGGATTACCAAAAAGAAATTCCGTAGCTGGTGATGGTGGAACATCAGCATTTAATACACCACCACAATTGTCCCATCATCAACCATCAATAACATCCGAAGATTTATTGAGTCCAACTGAAAGTATTGAGCATGCTGCGCAATCAAAAAGCAACGAGATACTCTCGTCGTGTATTATCACTGAGTGGGATCATACTCTGATGCCGCCACATCGTCTTTTTAGTCATGATTTACCGACTACCGTATGTACGTGCGTGGCATCGCCCGATGACGATGAGCTAGAACCAGCAGATAAAGTTGTGCGTCATCAAGTTCGTAAATTACGACGTACACGTAAAATAGAGCCTCAGCATCCGGCATTGATTGAGGACGATTACAATCGTGGAACAGAACGACCAGGTGACGAGGCTGATATTGAAGAGGACGAAGCAGCTGATGGTGAAGACGAAATTGAAGACGAAGAAATGGCAAGACAACGACACTTGTATGAAACGGCATTTGATTGCAAAGTCAATCGCTCCGATGATGATCTTGACGACGTCGATCGTGTTATTAATCATACAGTATTGCATTCGCAATTGAGAGGAAATTTATCACAATCACGTGCAAGTTCATCAACCGATACGGCTAAACAACAATTGCCAAGTGTTCAACAATATGGATGCTCAGGGCAACAGCAACAACAGCAGCAGCAGCAACAACAACAACAGCAATCAACTACCAAAGATCATCGGCGAAAAGTAGTATTATTACGACCGAAACCAATTCCCGTCCGATTACAACATCATCATCAACATCATCATCACCATCACCATCAATCGGACAATATGTCAAATATCTCACAAGACATTGAATCCCTCCAAATAAATTCAGGCGATGAAAAAATCTCATCGCCACGATTATCCGCACGTGAATACACACATTCGCCGCCATCTACTGCGCCATTACCAGCTAAATTTCACGGTAATAAAGATAATTTATTATTGAACATTCGTAGCGCACCAAATTTACCATCACAGCCGGATCATCCACGATTTAAGGATATAAGATTGCCTGTAAAATCATTACGAGCCAAAGAATCACCGCAAAGCAGTGAAACAAGCATTATAGAAATTAAAAGTAGACCAAAGAGCTTTGTTCAAGAGAACAATGAATCATCGACAAATCGTAGAACTGACAAAGAACTTATTTTAGAATTTAAAGGCAGGCCCAAAGAGGAGAGACAACGTCCAAGAAGTTTAATACGCGAGAGCAGACCAATTATGGAATTTAAAGGTAGGCCCCATGAGGCAGAGGGGGATTTACCACGACCCCGTCGTGAATTGGGACTTATGGAATTTAAATTACGACAAACTCGGCGCAGAGTTGGTTATTCAAGCACTGAGAGTATGGCTACAAGCAGCAGTGGCGGTAGTATGGAATCGTTGAGAAGTAGTACAAGTGAGGGCAATAGATCGACCAGCAGTTCAGAAAGTAGACACAGTACCAGTTTAAGTTCACACAGTTCTGATAGCGGTAGTACTAATTGTTTCAATCATCACCATCATCATCACCATCACCATCATCATCATCAACAACAGCAGATGTCTGGTTTCCTTACTTATCACGCATCGAAGCTTCATATCCTCTCGCCAATCTCTGATAAATCATCGCAGGAACCTGCATCTGAAACATCTGACAACAATCGTAATAATAATTCACAAAAAGCCTCACCCGAAGAGGCAATTATTGAGAATAACATGACAGTAAATAATACAAATACAAACACACTTACAAATACAAATACAGCGAATGTGGTATCACCAACAGATACGACATTTAAAAAGCGTCGCGTGCCACAAAATAAAAATTTAATTAATCTCGCGTTACAATCATCATCGTCAGGTGATGCTGAAATACAAGGTTCAGATAGTGGGATATCAATTGAATCACGTGCTGGAATTAAATGTAAACCATTTGGTTTTCATTTATTAAAACCACAATTGGATAATATTAATTTTGTTGATAATGAACCAGATCTATCTGATCTTCCATTTGATATGCCAAAATTACGTAGAAGACGTTTACTTATGCAACAAGACGCAACAACGTCTGGTAGTGCGACTAGCGTTGATCTCGGTGATCTTCCATTTGATATGCCAAAACTTCGCCGGAGATTGAGATGTACACAGAGCACTGAATCGAGCGCTTCACAAGCTTCTTCTAGTCTATCAGTACGTGACGTTGAACCACCAACACTCTTTGGTAAGCAAATTATCCTTGATAATAATTAACAATTATTTGTGATATCAATTTATTATGTGCATAAAATAAATATACTAACAAGACTATTGAAAAAAAATTATTACTCGGTGGGAATGGGGTGTATTTTTAAGTCACTGTAAACATTTGTCGTACGTGTGTATTCACGGGAATACTTTATGATCATAGCAAAAAGATGAGTAAAAGGTAATAGCCATTAGAGTAATAAAAATACAACATTTCATGAAAGATAACGACTGAATGAGAGAGAAAGTGCGTTGGGTGCGATAGTAAAATGTCGCGGTCGAGGAGAAAAGGGATGGCAATGAAAGGGCGATGCCCAACGTAAATTCATGGCTCATCATAGTTGCGAGGGAAAGGACGCACCATAATTCGATATCAAGCCGTTATGAACCTTCCAGACAGGAACTAATGTCGTTATGTTTCGTACTTAGCACCTGCGTCATAACCACTTTTAAAATTCGCACAATTGCCGCACGAAATTTTATTCCAAAACGCTTCAACGTATTAAATTTATTTATCATTTTATTAATAATAAAATTCATACATTGGAAAAATCTCGAACATTTGACTTTATCATACATATGCATATAAAAATATACATATATAATAGTGAATATAAAGGAGTGGAAGAGGGAGAATATTAAAAGAGAAAATTAGTTGTGGAATTAAGTTGCTTCGTAATATGCAAGCTCCGATACGAGAATAACCCCCCGTTCGCCTCCTGTTCCCTAACCCCGGTGTTTCGTGTCGCGCCCCGATTTGATGGGACTTTGAACGCGTCACGTCTACCCCATGGATGCCACATGGGGTGGTCTAAATTGCAAGAGGGGCCTAATGCGAACATCGAGTAAGCACCAGCAGCCTACGGCAACAGACACGTGCTATATATCGATGTTAAGGAAACTCTAAATGTTCGATGTTCCCAGTCAAAGCTGTATAATAATGAATGATAAATATATTAAATAAACGTGTAATAAGTGAATTCATAAACAAAAATTTTCATCTTAATATTTTTAACGTAAGAAAAAAATATATACGTGGATAAATTATATATAAATTTAAGTAATAAAGTTTTGAAAATAATACGTTGGTATTTCCTTATACTTTTTGATGAATGAGTGTTTGATTTGGGGAAAAATTAGCTTTTGAATAGTGCAACAGCAGTGACGATGACTGGGAGAAATAGATGGCTTAGAAATAAAGAATCGAAATCGTGCGATGGGCATTAACACATGATTGAAAATAGATATCCACAATGTTAGATTACAAATGATTTTTTTTTATTCTCTCAACATCTCCACAAATAAAACAACAGATATAACCAACGCATTTTCTTGACACAAGATTGATTGATTAATATTTATCATCCCTCCAATAAGTTATATATTACATCGTACATGAAAAAAAAAAATTATTCATTTATCTATTTATTTAATTCGTCTTCTACAAATAAAAAAAAACCCTGGCAATTATTACAGTTGCAAATAATATAATTGACGACTGTCAACATTTGTTTCCTAAATACAAACACGATGACGAGTCCAGTGTATCGAGTATATGCTGCATCAGCAGACAGACCACACACAAGTATATCTATTTATACATAGATACCGTGTACATAGCCCATGTGGAAGGCAATTAGTTTTCAACGCGCGAGTTGCGTGCTCAAGCTCAATTCACTCACAAAATTATCAGGTATATAATACTTGCAACTATACATTTACAGACACATCAAAGCTAAAAATACATAATAACGTGAAAAATTAAAGCTTTTATATAATTACAATGAACAATCAAAAAATTATTTAAAGTAATTCAATAATAAATATTCGAATAGCTCTTTTGTGATTCTATAAATTTTACAGTTAATTAATTTTGTCATTGTACACAAAACTACATTTGTTGTGGTAGACTGCAGATCAAAGAGTGCAATACAATTGCCAAGTAATATTTATTGGAAAAATATGTATATACATCTATATATTTGTATTTATGTATTACTGAATGAGTAGAAAATACAATTGTGATATCAAACAAAAAGCTCGTATCGCCGGTGGTCACGTCAAGTCTTTCACTTGCAGGATTCTTGATAATATGTCTACCTACATCTACTGACTAAACTTTCGAATATTTTCACATTCACATAACTTTATTTATTTACACTGTACAATGCGTACGTGTATATGTGTATCTATGTATGTATTGAATGTGGGAAAATACATACATGTGCTTTTATGTCAAAAGGAAAAAAAAAAAAAATTCCTTGCGAGTGTATATACCGTTGCGCTGACGTAAGCGTATTGGTAATATTGGAAATATCACGCTCTACTTGTTCACACACCAGTTAAGGGGACAATAGGATTTTTTTTCCCTTCTTTATTTTATATTTTATACATTATTTTTTCATTCGATTTTTACTGCATATGGAAAATAGAGATATGACTTTATATAATGATATACAATATTTGTATAAAGGTTTTATTTACAAAATACCTGTTTAATATATTTCTATATAACCGTATCACGATAATTTAGGAGGAGATAAAAAAATTTTTATTGTTTACAACCGTTTGTGGATGAGATTTGTTTATTTACGTGAATATAAAATAAAATTGGGAGCAATAATTTATTCGATGGAGTATTTTCGCAGTATAGAAATTTTTATCGTCGTGACTAAAATTTTGTAGTATATCGAGCTTTGAAAATTAATTTAATAGATTAATTGATTAATTTTTTTTTTACTTTATTATTACTGTACGTATAATACTTTTTTATTCGAGCTATCAAAGTTAAAGAACAGAAGATGTCCAGACGTTTTACCAAGATTGCGGTTCTTTTCATTGCCATCTCAACAATTGTCGAAAAGAAATCTTAACTTCACACGGACCATTTGCTGATCGTGAACCGCCATAATTTTTCGCTGCGATCGTTAACGCGTAAAGGACGCGGGGGAGAAGAATGAACGGAAGAAGAAAAAAATATATCCAGCCTCTCTCGCGCTATCGCCTCCTTTTCACATGAGTGGACTCAACGTCAGACACGACTTCAAGCGATGAGATATACACTGAAATAAATATGTATACGTATATAAATCTACACGGCGAAAATGTTGAAAATGATATGAGAAATATTTTACCTATACTTACAAATGTACACATGAATAAATGTGAATTCATACATATACAGATATTTTATTTGCATCAAATGTGTGAAAATATTCCAATCACACAAGCTGACAAAATTCACCAGCACGCGTCATTCTCCTGTGAATTTTGAGTGTGAAATATTACATAGTCTTTCCTTTGAGTCTTGTTGTCAGTGACACAAGAGCAAGAGGAAAGTACAATTGAACATGAAGAAAAAAAATATTCAAAAATATAAACCAGAGGAAAAAACATTGAGGGTGAAAAAAAAATTTAGAAATAGAAAAATGAACAAAGTTGGTTATAGTTTATATAAAATTTAGGATGTCCTTAAAGATGGGTTCTTATCATTCAACCTATTGGGGAAATGGTAATTTTCAGTTCAGACCAATTTTGGAAATGGCACATGCACAAATATACGATTATTTAATGTCCATGTCCTTTGGCGACTGCCATTATCATTTGGGAATGTTTCCAACTGTGAAATTCCACTTGAATCGCAATTGGTAGTTAAAGTTTAACAGAGTAGTTACATTTTGCAAATGGCTTTATTTATTCAATTTTTTTTAATGTCTTATTGACAATTGTTTTAATACATTCAATTTGAATATTATATTGCTGAAATAAATTACAACATTTCAATGGCTTCTTCACTTTCTTTCTTACTTATTAATTCTTTATCTTGTCTTCACTGTCTCGTCGATATTATATGCACAAAACGACCAAACTTCTACATACGAACAGTTTAGCATCAACGAGAAGCTCATTTGTATGCATAATAAATACTGCTTCCGCACTTGACACACGTTGGATGGATAG
>JAQQBR010000002.1:6404819-6427523 GCA_030347285.1 Microctonus hyperodae
AAATTTTACGAGCATTACCAAGATATGTATCCACTCACTCAGAAACAATTACCAAACATTATTGCATATAATATAATTTTTTTTCATTTAATAATTGCACAGAAAATTATTTATCACTTCAATTTTTTTCAGAAAATCAAACATACAAAAATAACTTATATCTCTCTTACAAGTTAGTAACAATATCTATGTATTATTATCAAATAAAATTTGTTTACTACCCGAAAAAACATCGTTCCCCCTCAGTTGTCGTGATGGAAATCTAAATAGAAATACAATAGTTATTTCATTCATAACAAAAATCACCTTAAACATAAATACTAATACGTATATAAATAAATACATAAATAAAAGCATCGACAATCGTCCTGTCGTCGCCACGACAACACAGCAGTAATCCAAGAAAGTTAGGGAGTAAAATTGCGTTGACATGGTTGGGCAAAGGATGAGAAAAGGTCTCAGCCACACACGACGAATAGACTGTCGCACTTCATATTTCATGAGGACGAAAGATGCATCAGACATTCAGAACAGGCAGCCTGTGTTTGTTACGATGTCGATTGAGATGAGCTACAAAGTAGAGTTTTAGGGGGAACACAAGTATCGTTGGATGATGAAGTACATTAGTGTATATGTATGCGTAAATGTATACATACATAAAAGCAGTACATAATAATACAAGAATGGCAATGAAGAAAATAAACATGAAGTATATACTGAGGGAGAATATTTTAGTCGCACTCGTGTATTTGGGAAAGGATTAAAGGGCGTTGGCTGTATACAATATACCACCTGGTATCACGATAATAAATATCTTACACAATAATTTATTTTATCGATCCATTTGAGATAATATTCACTTGAGTTTTAAATAATAATTTTAATCACAACGACAAAACATAAATGAAACAGAAATAATTTTTTACAGCTAAAATAAAAAACATTATTTATTTATTTAAGGACAAAGCATTAATTTCATTGAAGACAGTAATCGACACTTTGTATATCTGTAATATATATATATGTACAAATTTGTTGACGGAAATTAAAAGTCTTGTCTTTGTTGTTATCAAGTGTGAGACATTGTGAGCAACGTGCGTGGTCTACATAAGGGTCGGTCTGCCCGTGACTAGAAATTTCCCTAGAGACCCAGTTGAAGTAGTAATGGTATATAGTGCTACAGTGAGTTTCACCGTATGCGGTTTTCCTTGTGAGCTTCCGCCCCTTCAGGCACATTTCAAGATAGTGCCGAGAGTCGTGTGAAGGAATGGGAAATATTGTAGATGGGGGTTGTGATGCAAAAGACGCTTGGCAGGAGAGTCGATTGAGTGAGCGACATACAGTGGATATATTTATATATATGTGTACATGTATATGTGTATGTATTTGCCTTTGGGCGATCTGTCACTTCCTTCGAAATCTGATTCCTCGTGTCTGGAGAGTTTCTTTACGTACCCTCGGGGATTCTTGTTTGAACGTGAATATATGTGTATGTAACAATTACGCGAACGTTATCGATATTATATACACTTATATGTTGTTGTGTGTAATATATTTATTTCTTCAAAGGTAAAATTTACTTTGTTTAAGTATCTTAGCACGCATCAATAACTTGACGCTGTTAATAATTTAATGCTGGAGAATATATTGATAGAAATGATGTAGTATTAATAATTAAAATGTTAAATTAGTGATTGCCAGTTTCTTAAATTCCTCTCTGTATTTCTTTTTTGTTTCTCAATAAATTGGAAATTTTTCTCTATTCATGAAGCGTTCTCCCGGGTGTTATTTCATTGATAGTATTTTACTTCTCAGATTATTTCCTCTTAGTCTATCTCTAAAAATGTCAGATATGTAACATTTTACGTATACACGTATACAACTGGTTAATGTAAAAGTGGGTTTTGTTAGAATCTCTTGCCGTGCACGATGCGATTTCCGTTACGATACATTTTTCCATTTCCCCACGAGACCGACCTTTAAGATGAATGAAGATGAAATTGATTGAGATGTATCTTCGCTCGCGACGGATATTAAAATCGTGTATAAACATCAACAGGATAAAATATATGTGTCGAAATATAATTTGTTTTGTATAAATACTTATACGTATACATAAATTAAACTTATGTATAAATTTATTGCAAATGAAATACTGCCATTGCCTAAATGAATTTTTCTTGTCGACCAGAATCACCAGATTAAATTTAATAAAACAGACAGCACCAATCTCAGGAAGTAGAGATGTAAAGTGTGCTGGGGAAAATACATGTACTCGAGGGTTTTTCGTTAATATTTAATAGTGTGAGGCTCTTGAGTATCTACTTTGTAGAATCAGGGATTTGTTACGAAAAAAGATGAGTCGAAGGGTCGAGAATTACAATCCATGCAAGTTCTTTGTTTAGTGAATTCTTTTGATATATTGACATGAAAAAGAAAAAAATATCTATCCCAATGAATAAATAAATGAAAATAAAAGTTTTACAATTGTATTATCTCACTAGCATGCATCATTGTAGCTAACTCAACAATACATACGTCAAATCAATTTACCTGTACCCACATCACATTGTATTACGTAAGTGAAGTTAACTGTTAAGAGATTGCCGCAAACCCTAAACGAAATTACTGTTTAGTTTAGTGCTTTGGTGATCCTATCGACTGTCTCACGTTTGTATGTGATTCACCCAGGGGAATACATAGGTGTATATATGTAAGAATGAGTATTAGACAAGCGTAAAGTTGGTAAATGAATACCTCAAATAACCTTTGACAGTTTGTCGTTTGTCAAAAGATTTAAAAGTTTCGTAACACAGACAAAAAACTCTGTCAAGATAAATCTGATGTTTAAAAAAATATTGACAGTATCGTGGCAATATTTTTCTTTTTATATAAACTTTTATCACAATCGAATAAAAAATAATATTAAATTTAAGAATGAAAAATAAAAATAGATATAATGTGAATTTAATGTATTTATCTAATTTCTTTGTGGATTAATAATGTAATTTTATTTTTGATAAAATATTAATTGTAATCTTTTGTCGCTCATTCACAATGTCAGATATAATTTGCAATAAAGAAAGTAATAATAAATAAAGTTCTCATTGACTAAGGGAAGCAATTTGACCCGATTATCGTGGCTCGTAAAATCCTTGAGTTATATTAGTCGAAAACACGATGAGAAATACGATGACGACGAATGAGGATATGAAGAGTTTGGGATGTGCTTTATGCGGCGACTAACTGGCGCGTGACTCATTTCAGGCGGCGGTACGTCGCGTCCAAAGATGACTCTTAACTTGGATGGTGGAGTTGGTAGTGGCAATAGCGGTGGAAATGGGGTTGGTCTACAAATGTTAAAAAAACCCGGTGGACTTAGCCTTGGATTACCCCTTGAACTAACAACAACTCGAGCGTCAGCGGATCTTGTAGACGTGGAATTACCGTTGGAGAGACAGGGGTGAGTTTATTAAAAATTTATTCGCTTTATTTTTATATACAAAAATTATATACATTTTTTTAAGCGAAAGTTTCGTTTATATTTCGATTTGATTTTCTTCTTTATTTTTATGTTTCATTTTTTTTTTTAATTTACAGATGGTATCATGGATCAATAACGAGAATAGAGGCTGAGGCAGTTCTCCGACTTCTTCGCGAGGGAAGTTACCTGGTGAGAAACAGCGAGTCTACCAAGCAGGATTATTCTTTGTCCTTGAAGTAAGTCGATAGAACTTTGTAAGAATAAAAATAAACTCCATGTGCAATTCGTCAAAGTTCTACGTATTTTTTCATTCGTGTAATTTATATTTGAGATACATAATAAATTTAATAAATTTAGAAATAAATTTAAATGATTTTTATTTATGAAAAATTATTTAATCTATTCTCTTCGTGAATTCAATTTATTTATTAATGATTATTTGGATTGAGAAACTGTGAAATAATATTAATTTTATTTTTTTTTTCTCAGGAGCGCTCGAGGATTTATGCACATGCGAATACAAAAGAATGACGAGTTGAATGCTTATATTCTGGGTCAATTCAGTAAGCCATTTGACAGTATACCAGAAATGGTTCGTCATTTCAGTGTAAATCGACTTCCAATTCGTGGCGCTGAACACATGTGTCTATTACATCCAGTGATAGCACAGCTTTTGTAGCGCATCTATAGAAGCGCCCTTTAAGGCGCTGCGCAATTCACATTGGTCCTGTGAAAGGAAAATAAAACATGAAACATGAAGAAACAAAATATTGTTTACGATTGACGTGGTAAAATAACGAGAGTGATTCCGCCTGTGAGAGGACAATAAATGAGTCGATTCAGACATTGAGTTAACGGGGAATTGGAGAAATATTAATGAAATACAGTACAAAATACTACAGTCATGATATTATTTAAAGAAAGTCATCGATAAAAAGGGAGTGAGCCAATAATAAAATAAATAAGTCAAATAAATATGAATTTTGCCTCATTTTATACAATTTGAAAAATATTCCCAATATCGTCGTAAATTAATGAAACAACAACATTATTGAATACAAATCTCATGTTCGATCGTCTTTGGAATATAAAGTGACGTAATACGATAGTGTATTTGACAATTCAAATTGCGTTCGTCTCTTTGTAATCATTTGAAATGTTTAAAGATTTTCAATAATGCGATTCAGGGAGAAAAAAAACACAAAACAAATTTGTAATATTATAGAATATACATGCACGTTGTTTCCCTTTCTTAATTATTTATTATTTGGTATGTAAGTGTGTTTGTGAGTGTGTGTATGTATTAATGAAATCAGGAGCTAATTAAAAGTATAATCATAATGAAAATATAAATCTTCTAGCTGTCTTCCTGAATGAATAGCGCAAAACTACCTCCGCTAAAATTGATATCAGGTTAACAAGAATTTTTTAAGAATTTATTTAACAATAAGTTTTGCTATTAAAACAAAAAACATTAATGATAAAAATAAAATTGAAAATTAAAAATCGATTTTACGACCATAACAAGATTACGAGCGAAAAATAAGAAGAAAAATTTTAATTTAAATACACAGCTTGCTGGCAAGTAAAATTTTCGACACGCAAAACATTTTTTTTTTTTGTGTTGAACACATTTTTTTTTTGTTTCATTTTTATTGTCGCTTTAACTTTCGTTTATTCGAAACGCGACACTAGTTTTGTTATCATTCTCTATACTAAACGAAAAAAATGCTGAGTGACACGCGATCATCCTATAAAGATAAGTATCAGCCAAGTCCATATTTTATGGGACGATAATAAAATGTCGGAAACATGAGACTTATTGAAGAAGAAAAAAAAGAAGAATAATAATAACCACAACAATAATGAGAAAAAAAAATTTGGAGAGATAATAAATAATAATCCAATGAAACTGAAATATAACTTGATAAATTTTCTAATTGAAAAATGTAAACAATGACCAAAGAAATATTGGAGAATTCGAAGGATGCATAAACTGAAAATAATGCCAAATTTAATACTCCATGTTTAAAATTTAGTCAGCTTATTATTATAATTATTATACATATTATTAATTATTATTATTCAAATATAATTGATATCTTCAATGGAGTTAATTGAATCAAAACAAAAAATTATTTCATAAATTTTTATGATGACTAGTCCATCTTGGAAGTCATCCGTCCGATAATTCACAATAAATTAAGGTGTAACTAATACATATTTTTTCATGTGATAATAATTTGTTGGAGAATTAGTCTAGTTTGAACCTGTGATTTGTTAATATTCTCATTCATATTAATGTATTTAATTATTTATATTTATTATCGCGGTATACCTAATGGATTTATTATTCGAATTAATAATTATCCTCGGTTTATTATTAATAATTTCCACAAAATTTTACGTCCACGAGTATAATTATTATTTTTTAATGCTCATGTGAAATTGTTTTTTTTTTATCTTAATATTTAAACGTTAGCGAGAATAATCTGTTGTGAGAAACATTGTATTAAGTAAAATATTTAGAAATTAAGAAAAGATTGCAAAGGAAAACCTCGAACAATTATTCAGAAGACGAAAAAAAAAAAAATGAGGACGACTGCGAAATTTATTTATCAATTCTGTATAAGTATTTTTTTTTTTCATTTGTTCATTGACGAATACGTCCATAACCGTCGATCTAATTGCCATGAAAAATAAATAATGAGACGGATAAATACTAAAAAAAAAAGAGATGGATTTACGGTGAAAGAGAAGAAGAAAAAATACCCGAATAAATAAAATAATAATTCCCCGGCTACGTAACGGGGAGAAACTAAAAATGTGGACACACATGTGCAGAGAGAAAAAAAAACGAAACAAAAAAAAAATTGACTCTGTACAGTAAAATTGATTCGTTAAAAAGTTATATTTATATTTTTCTACATTTAAGAAAAAATATATAGCGTGTTTTGTTTGTAGATCCGACACACACACGTCGTCCTGTCCAATTTAATCCAAAAAAAAAATAAAAAAAAAAACATCTCTGAATAAAATATTAAAACCAAAGGGAAAAAAAAGAACAAAAAAAAAATGCGTATTCTAAGCTGCCAGTATTATTAATCATAATTCATAAAAGCATATCGGTATCGAGTACAGAAGAAAAAAAAAAGATTCAACCACTTTGTAACTCGAAGTCAAAAGTTTCATAAAAGACAAAAAAAAATCGATTAAATTTTAATGTAATGATAACAATATTAATAATGCATTTCTTATACATTTTGTGACTCACTGCATTTCGTTGTCAAATTGCATGAGACATTCTCTGTACGTTGATCATAGTTTGTAAGACGATATAACTCGTGTTAAACATTAGTGTTAGTAAAATAAATTTAGGCAAACAACATTTAATATATATATTCATCCTACGCTGTCGTAAAAATATATGGTAGATATGTATAATTCGACTACTGTGTAGATACTCCCTGTACCTTAAAATTTATATGACGTAGATTATCACCGATATAATTAGTAATTTTAATCATTAAGTTCATCAGTAAGGCCACTTATAGAAGGCCTATTAGTAGTAACTCCAAGAGTGAACCATTTATTTAACTGACAGAATGCAAAAAAAAAAACAGATGAAAAAAAGAGGCAAAAAAAATCATCAACTCTACAGAATAATCTTAATTATTATTATAACTATTTCTTTTCATATAAGTAAATAAATTATATAATTAATATACATAATGGGCAGTGCAATATACAAAACAATATGAAATATAAATATTTTTGTTGTTGCAAAAAAATCACACAATTGTTTCCGAAAAAAAATAAAAATTAATCACACACACACACACATTTTGTTAAGGTTACAAAATAATGTAGTCAAACAAAAAAAAATTCCCAATGATTAGTAATAAAAAATATTTAATAAATATACATTGAGTACAAATATTTTTTTTCTAGTTTCCAACTATATAAAAATATATTTGTTACAAAATTATTATTTATATATCATTTTTTATTCATTCTGTTTTTACGTATAACAATTTACTTTTCCGATGTTTCTTTTATTTTTTTTTATTTATTGAACTGCTTCAGATGGCGCTTCATAATTATCACCGTCTATTTCTCCTGGCGCAGCATTAAAATATTCATCACCATTAACGTTTTGCTGACCTGGTAATGCACTGGATGATGTCATTGAATTATCCAATGTTATTTGCTAAAATTAAAAACAAAGTAAACAAAACAAACCAATTAAAAATTCACAATTGCTAGTCATCTAGAGCGAATAAAAATTCGAAATGTAATTTAATAAATATAATTATTATTTATTTATACCACAGGACGATCATTCTTAGGAATTTCTGCGATTTTTCTAGAACTCAATCGTCGTGTTGATTGAAAAACTAAACCTTCGCCGCGTCTCTGGTCTTTTGGATTTGTACGTCGTTGCGATGCTGGTTGTATCGTAGCTTGAAACATACGATTTCGTTGTGATTGTTGATTGGATGAATTTGAATTTTGCATTCCACAACACGTGGTATTCATCGTGTTCATAGTGGGACCACACACATCAGGATAATTGACAGCACTAGCACCCGCTGGCATTGGAGTGCTGTGATAAAGTTATCCATCAGTACCACGAACAACTCCTGGTGTCATATCAACTGCTTCCGGTCCCCATTGGGCCAAAAAATGGCCCATTCGCATAATTCTTTGTTGTGCCGTTGTCACTGTGTGACTTCCACCGCAATATCGATTGCACAAATATTCTCTATCAAATTTTTCAATTGAATATATGTCAAGATTAATCATTGTAAATTAAACGTAAATAATTTTCACATTCACTTGCCTTGATACTTTATCAATTACACCACCTCGTGATAGACAAGGTGCCTTTGCATTTTTTCCCATCTCCTGCAGTGCTGCATTAAATTGATTCATATTTCTTCCTGGACATTTTTTCTGTTGTTTTTTCGTTGACTCCATTTTACAAGACGAGTATGGCTTTATATTTCGTGTAAATGGTGCTGTGTTATGATTATAATTTGGTCCTTGTTCTATTTTCATCACTGCATTTTTATCGCATGATATACATTGTAATCCACTTATAATAAATGAAAAAAAAAATCAATAAAATAAATTAAATCAATAAAGTAAATATTTAAGGGGTGAGAAAATTTACGCCAAGACTTTTCGCGTTCCTGCTGCTTCATTTTCGCGCTTTTCATCTGCTAATTCTTTTATTTTATCTTGTAATGATTGCAAACGATTATTAACAAATTCTCTGATAGGTGAAATTTCAACTTTATCTAATTTATTATCAATTTCTTGTTGCACAGCATCCAATGATTGTTGCCAAACATATTCTTGCCTAGTTAATTTTGTAATTGTGTCCTCTACTCCACGTGCTAGATCATCGCATGCAATATTAAATCGATCATAAGACACCTAAAAAATATATTTTAATTCGAATGACAATTCAATGATGAATAATAAATAACAAATCTTTTGGTATAAACTTTTTTATTGACGATTCCAGCGTCTGCTTTATCTGCCAGTGCTTCTTCAAGTTCTTCCTTATCAGCTTTAATTGTCTTAAGCATTTCAATTTGTTCAATAATAACCTGAAACACCCACAACAATTATTATCGTCAATCCAAAATAAACAAATAAACTTAATTAATTTCATAATTTTTTTCAATTACATTTGTATGTGACTCTTTATTTTCGTGCTCCTCTGAAAGACGTGCTGCAGTTTTATTCACTTTCTCAATATCAGCATGAAAATCTTGCATTTTCCTAGCAATATCTTGAATTTCACGAACACCTTCATTATCACCTGATTGCAGAGTTGATATAGTTTCATTTAATGTTTTCATGTCATTTTCCAATTCTGCCACACGAGATTCTAAATTCTGCACAGCTTCATTACACATGTTTTCCAAATTCTGTATTGTTTCTGTCAGTTGTATTTTCATTCCCTCAAAATCTTCTATTCTCTCATTCTTATTGCCGACTGTTTCTTGACATTTACTACTAGTTGATATTGTCAACTCTGCCTGCGACTCATCCTCATCTGCACCATCAGATTCCTGATCAACATAAGCAGTTCCCATTTCATCTGCTTGCTCATTCGTTGGTGAAGTTTTCGGCAAAACTGCTGGTACAGTCGTTGGTGTGCCTTGTAAACTTGGTCGATTCACAGATCCTCGACCGACTGGACTTTTAAAACCACTAGGTTTAAGTTCATGCCAATGAGCATTATCACCTTGTAACAGTGAAATATTAGCCCCCGAAACCGAGGTCATAACTTTAGTATTATTCCGATCCATCTGCCATTGTATCATTTCAATTTTTTTTTTCGCCTCTGATAGATCTGACTGCAACTCAATTACATCAGTTTTTAATTGGACCAAATCCACTCCAGCTAAAGCACCCCAATTGAATTAATAAAATTATTACAAAACATTTTAATCATTATTTAAAATTTTTTATAGTGAAAATAAAAATCTACCAATAACGCTACGTCCTTTCGTGCTTGAAATCGATCTTCTGCTCGATGACAATTCATTTTGACTTCCTTCAACAGTGACAATCGATGATGCAGTTGTTGGCTTGGGAATCGGAGTGATTTGTTCCGGTAATTTATTATCAGCAAACTGCTGACTTATTTCCGGGGATTTAATTTCTTTCGAAGATGAAGCAGTTGTAGATTGATGTTCGACTACAACGCGATTTTGTAACGCTGCCATGTCGTCGTTTAAATATGAAATATTCGTTTCGACTTCAGTAAGACGGTCATTGATTCGAGTGATTTCTTCAGGTAAATTCGGTCCTGTAACGGATGGTCTTGATGAAGGTGTCGATGGAGGTATTTGTCCAGTTATTGATCCAGCAGGTGTTGCTGATGACTTGGCTGATGGCACGACTGAAGGTACAATCGGTGGCATGGTTGAAGATTTCTCGGATGGTACAATTGAGGGTGTTTTTGTGGGAGTAGCTAATGGAACAGCTGATGGTGTAGCTGATGGTACAGTTTGTTCATGATTGAGAGTGGTTGATGGATCATCTGTCGGTATATTTGCAATCTCGGTTGCATTTTCTGTATTTATATTATTTATTTCACTCTCTGTGATATTATATGCCTGTAAAACAGGATTTGATCCTGCTTTTAGCAGTCCAAGAGCAGTCTAAATTTAAATATAATAATATGATTCAAAATAATTAAATAAGTACTTGATTAATTTATTTAATGTTCGATGATTATCTATAATTTTAGGACCTTTATTCGATTTGCATTATCACCTCGGTACTCTACATTTTTACTAGTCAGATTTAATTGATGCAACAGTATGTGAAGGAAATTGTGTAGGATATTAAAATTAACTGATCCTACCTGTCAACAAAAAAAAAAATAGAAGTGTTATATATTATACAAAACAAAAAAGAATTTTTTTTTATCGTCATACCTCGGGAGTACCTAATGCCAAATCGAGTATTTGAGGCAGTAATACTTGCACAGTTTCTATATCTTCCGCCATTTCATTGCGTAAAATTCATATAAAATCAATGTATATAATTGCTGATATTAAAATTAATAAATATGATTATTAATTAAAAAAATATATGTATAAATATATTTTACTTCGTAACATATTAGCCTCGTTAATTTGACAGATAACGTTAATTCAATTGTTTTATGTTTCATGAAATTTATTACGAGTTTATAATTAATTACAAAGTCGATAATTATTTCATTATTCAAAATTTTATCTTTGATTACTTGTATACATGTATGTCATAAGACAATTGTTGTGTCATTGAATATGAATAATATGATAAAAAATGATACGAAAAAATTGTAAATGGATGTATTGTCATATTTTTTTTAGTATTTATTTTCCGTGCAGGAGAAAAAATCGATAGGAGAAAATACCGCAGTTGCCATCGTCTGATCTGCACAGGAAATATCTACTGGCATGTTACCTTCGATAACTGTATAAAAGATGGCTGTATCTGTACTCCTGTTACGTGGTGCCCTCTTTTATTTATCTATTTGATTATTTAACAAATAAATCCATTGAAAATTACATGAGTAATTCGAAACAAATGAGATTAATAATCAATTGAATCACAGCAATTTTTCATCTCTACAAATTTTGATTCATTAATTTTCAAATCAGCATTCCAAATGTGTCATACTTGTTATATATATTCTAATTAATGTTTCACAAACAACGGCTAATTTTACATATTAATATGAACTGTAATACGATCATATAATATTGAATGAAAAATTATATTGACATAATTTGATTCTGCATCCGGTAAATAATGTAACTGTGACACAAAACGATGAGTGTTCTATATCAATACTCTGTCTCTTTGTCTCTATCAAAAGTGGATTTAGTCATTTGTCAGTTCACTCACAATGCTATAGTGTTCAACAGCATTGCAGTACAATTAATCCAGTGAAAACATGAATAAATCAAAGTTAATAAAACTTGTATTATTAATAGTGAGTTGAAAAAATAATTAGTCACCCTTCAATTTTTATTAATTACTATTATTCTATTCAATTTACTTTCTTTTTTTTTATTCCTCTAGATTTTAACAACTATTCGATTAATAATGGTGACATCATTACCGAACCAAAGAATAAATAATAATCACCATGAATCTGTGAATAAAACCTCAATAAATAAATCGCCATACTGGGAATATATTCTTCGTGAATTTGTGAGTAAAACAATATCATCACCTCCATTAACCAGCGTTAATTTGCATAAAAAATTACTTGAAGCGCCATTTTACGGTGGACCATTGCCAACAACATCAAATAAAAATAATACATTATTGTCACGTGGAAATGTTTATCATCTTTTAGATGGTCAATGGATATTGTGTCAAGATAATTGTATTGACTGTCCTCTATGTCAGAATCAAAAAAATTCAATTGTCAAGTGGATATTGAGACGAGTTAAACGATTTATATCTGCTAATTCCTACAGATATGATTTACAATTAACTGTATTGCCACAATTAAATGACGGTACACTTAAAAACTTTCATACCGGAAATTATGTTTACGTACCGTATGAATCAATGATATTAAAAAATGCCACAGTTAACACAAGGACAAGTCACGTCGATCGATCAAGATCAGGTAGATCATGGCGAAGATTACAAAGAGATGAACATGGACAAATGGATCATGATAAAAATTTAAACACAATGAGTGAACGTTTAAATATATCATCCATTTCGAATCATCAAGATAATACAATGGAAAGTAAAAATATTTTCAAGCCAACTCATCGTTTAATCATGGGCATTGATCAATTAGGCAAAAAGCACGTCATCCATGTCGCATCAATTGGTCCCTCGATGATATCAAATAATAATGATACTATTAATTATCAATCGAATCGGAATGTTCACGAATTGTCTTATCAACAATACGTAAATAAATTATTGCAGTCTATCAACTCACATCGTCCAATAATCAAAGCATTTTTATCCTATAATCGAATTAATAACGACAGTTCAACTTCATCGTTTTATCCTATTTATTCAGAATTTATTGATAATAAAAATGATATTATGAAATATAATAACACAGAAGTGGAATCAACCTCAGAAATATATAATATAAATTGGCGTAAACGTGATTGGTCACAAATACTCACGCGTATGCCACGAAATAAAAATTACATACCAGAATTAATAAAAAAATTCAAAAACAATGCAACAAGTATTATTCGATCAAAGTCAATTAATTTATTTTAATTAAAATTGCATTGTATTATTATCAGTACTCACAAAATCAACTACGTCTATCACATTTATCAATCATTCTACAATAATATTCAATAATTAAAATACACACAACAATATATAATAATACATTTCCTATATTTCACATTAAATATCCAACAAGATAAATCATCGATACATATATTCCAAAGATTCCACACGTCAAATATTATGATAGATAACGTATAACTATAAATATTACTCCAGAGCAACTCATAAATAAATCAAATACACATCCTTCACAATAATCATTCAAACATGTATAACCAAATACGAACATTGTTTCATTTAATACAGATAAAAAATTTAAATACGTCACTAAAACCGATACTACTACTCAAATAACTTCATCCAACCAATTCATACAGCTTATATATTTAAAATATTATATGAAACAATTTGTATCATGTAAACAATCATCAATCGATGAAAAATAAAAAAATAATAATCAATAATGTATAATAAATTGTATGATAAAATAAAACGAAAATATTCAATGGACGATTTGCTTTTGTAATCACGTGAGAGATTGTTAATTCAATCGATTTACCTTTGCTCAATGGGTAATACGATCGTTTAATAGACTCTAATGCAAATAAACGTGGACGTAGCACATCACCCTACACACATAGGAAAACACACATCTATTTCTCTTCACCTCTTTCCCATTCTCTCTTAGTTTTCCCCCTTGCTATGATCATTACATTCGCACTTGCTCACTCTGAATAAACGTTGTTGCAGTCATGAGAGCGAGAGACAGAGTTGCGTTGTATAGCTCTACGCGTGTTTAATGTAAAGCGTTCTATATACATACCATGTTGTTACATAGATATATATACATATACAATGTTGCTTACCGTAATTGCATGCCAATGGATAGGAGAATGGCGGCCTCTATAGTATCTGCCTTGGTCGTATCTACAATGTACACGTCGGGAATTCGTGCTAGGCACCTTGACTTGGTATATAATGTTGGTAGATGAAGGGTGGGTGCGAGGTTAGTTGGTGCTTATATTTAATTAAGGAGAATATGCGTTGGGTACACGAATGAAAAGCGAGACAGTGAGAGAAAATTAGAGTTAAAAGAGAAAGTAAAGTAGGGTGTAAAAGAAATAATAGAAGAAAGAGTATGAGTCACTGTTACTTGTCTAATTATCTTCCCTTCTATCCACCAAACGACGTTTTACCTCACATCCCCAATCCCGTTTCATCCCCCTTGACAACCAACCACTTTCTCATCGTCTTAACATTCACTTTCTTCATTCTTTTTAAATGCTCTTGTGCTAGTTTTATGTTTTATCTTTTTGATTCTGCTGTCTAATCAATTATTTGCAGTTTATTTTGTATAATTTAGTGTATGTCACAGCGATTTCAGAAATTATTGTCGAGATTTTAGATACATTATATACGATATAGATAGAATATTTAAAAGCTTAGAGATACATAGATTAAATGAAACTTTTTCTATTAAATTACATTGAAATATTTTATCATTAATTCAAGTTTAATTTCCATTTCTGATTTTCCGTTTTCTAATTAATAAAATCACTGAAAAATAAATTATCGTCCCAATAAAAAAGAAGAAAAAAAAACATTCAAAGACAAATTTCTTAACTGTAAATAATTATAATATCAACACAGAAGAAAATACAATAAAGTATCATACTCACCAAACAAAATAAAATAAATAAAACTTATAAATTCTCCTCACAAATTTTAATCATACACACAGATATATAAACATCAAATAAAATATACAGTACATAAAATCTACTATCTGCAAAGTCATTGAAGCATAATGTGCCTATATTTCTCTCCATATATTTGCCTGACACAATTTTTAAAAGACGTATTGAAAATACATGTATGACTTCGTAGATTCCTCATTTTAAATAAATATATTCCAGTGTATATAAAGCGTGCGCGCATCAGACGAGAGGATCGTATATAAATAGAGCCCAGTTAGAAAGCTACAGAATATAAGGAGGGTGTGTCTGTTGTGAAGCGAAAGCAAGTGAGTGAGAAATAAAGCAAGTTTGAAAAAGCACCGGAGTTGCTTCGTTGGTATTATCGGCTCGCTGCTGTGGCACTCATCGAAGTAGGCGGCGCGCGAACTCTTTTTCTATCTTACTCACTCTCATTTTATACATATGTATATATACACAAGAGTAAAACGAGCTTCATCCCTGTCTACTTCACCCGTACACTATGCGTACCAATATATGTATGTGTGTATGTGCAGAAGTTGCAATCCCTCGAGAAGCCACTTCTACGTGTAGAGAAATGGAGCGAATGCTTCGGGCGATGGGCTGTACGTACTCTCTATTCTCTCCCTTATTTTTCTCTTTCTCTCATTCTAACTATCTATCTATATATGTATATCTATCTCTCATGCACGCTCGTTGGCAATTCGGGGCCGCGGGGCTTTTCGGCAAATGGAAAGAAGTAATAAACGATCTACTTTTGTGGGCGGAGATACGAGACTGCCTCACGATTACTCTATATATAGAGTTGGTGAGCAATTTAAGTTGATAATTGTTAAAGAAAAATAAATTATTTTATGAAAGGTTAATGTATATTCACTTTTTTATTATTATTTTATTTTATTTTATTTTATTTATTTTTTTTCATTATTCTATCTCTTGTTAACTATTTGTATTTTCATCGTTCTATTATTATCATCAATATATAAAATGTTATTTAAGTCTATAGTTAGGGAAAAAGTATTTAAAAAAAAAATGAATTTTATAAAATAATAAAATATGAAAGAATAAAAAATAAAAAAATTAGAATTTTAATGGAATATTTTTTGACGTGAGTGATAAAATAAATGTATTTCTGTTGAATTATTCATACTGTAAATGAATTTATTTGAATTATTAAATTTTGTAAATTTTTTATTTTCTATACAATGAAATATTTTTATACCTATATTATTATAAAATATATCTTTGATGTAATATATAAATTTACATGGTTAAATTGTCAGTTTATACTATGTTCCATCAGCTAATCACTGAGCTCAAAGAAATTTTCAGATTTATTAAAACGACAATCTCAGATATGCAAAGTCGCGTAATTATACAAGAACATTTTCCACTTAATATCACTCGAGTAGATAAGGAATCTTCAACGCAACTTTCCCGACACTTCCGGCACGTCATTGCATGTGCTCCCCACTCTATTTAATCTACCTCTCGTCTCCGCACTCATGATTTATACACACTCATACACTCATATACAAACATATACACATACACATATCAAGATAATATTTCTAAAAGGCGTCGCGTTAAGCTGTCACTAAATTTATCATTTACCATCTCACATTCCATCGTCATTACGCAAAATCTTTTGCTTATTATTGCGTATTCTCATTATAATGATAATTTTAATTATTAATTCCAAGAGGGAAATTCTGGTTTTCGCTTATTTAGCATTTATACGAAAAAGAAAATAAATAAATGAATAAACAAAAAAAAATATATTAATAAAATGCGACTATGGAAGATTGCGTTTCATATTGGTCGATCCCTCCAATATCCTGTAAAAGGAATCGCAAAAATTCGGATATTAGTTCGCGGCGCTCATGTCTATCGTAATCGTGTGTGAGGAAACTGAGTCGGAGCCCAAGTTAGAAGCGATTCGATATATGTATGTGAAAGATGTCGGGGGAATGTATACGAAAAATAAAGAGAGTGGGATCATGATGGTATAGGAATATACTGCTGGCGGAAAATGTTTGGATGAAAAACGTATAGAAAAATCGAGGGAGCAAGGGAGAAAACTGAATGCTTAAAAGGACCTCTCTCACCATAGGCTCTTGGCCTTTGAGATCGTGCCAAAGAACGCACGACTGTACATGTATACTTTTATGTACATCTATGATGAAGAAATACGTATGCATATATGAAAACGGAACAAACAAATCGCTTGCCTCAGACATTTACGTAATAGAAAATGAAATAAGATGTCGATGCAACATGAAGTTTCAGTGCTAAGGTTTTATGTGTGTAGAAAAAAAAATATGTACATGTGGGAATAAAATATATTATTAGAAAATCAACGTGAGAGGTTATTTTTTTAGTATTGAAGAAAAAGAAATATTAAATATATTTATATTCTCATGTATTGCAGGGAAAAAATGCTTGTATTGTATTTTTATTTATCATAGAGTGTATATATATTTATGACAAAAAAAAAAAAGAAAAATCTCATTCATGTCCCGTTAGAAAAATGCTTTGCCAATCTCGTGTCAAAGAGTAAGTGAAAATGGTCTTGATGGAAACGTGTCGAACGAGTTCGACGATAGACTAAAAAAATAAATCTGTACATGTGTGTATGGGATGTTTATATTTATATGCAAGTGTGTGCTTGACGGATTCGTGCTTTAAAATAAAAAAAAAATATGGTTGATGTGCCTTTTCTCTTGACTTCATACGTATAACATCATTTTCTTCGACATCTTAAAAGAGTGGTTTTTTCTTATTTTTTATTTTATCATTTTTATATTTTTTTTTCTTCTTTTCGTTGTGCATAAAATATAAAATTGAGGGTAATTCTTGAAGGCGGTTCATGCAATTTTCATATAACCTTTTTCGATAAACGCGGTATTTGTGTTTAGAGGTATATGACAGATGATATATATACACATATGATTTCGTTTTTTTTTTTTTTTTAGAGAAAGGAGAAGAGAACAAGCAGGTTGTACCAACGAGTTTTGACATTTAACAGTCTCTGGCTTAATCAGCAAAGTGCTCTCGGCACAAATCGAAACGATTTTCACTAAAATTGAAGCGACGGAGCGAAAAAGAGAAAATATAAAACGCGAAATGCACAGATTTTATATTAATGGACTATATACTAGCATCCATCGTGACATTGAAATATTTACATATGTATATATTTTGAAATAGCACAATACCAAAAGCTGGTCACATATGAGAGTATTTTTTTTTTCAACCCGTGTAAAAATGTAAAATCTATTTGAAATCAAATTGTGAACATAAAATTCCATTTACGAAACTCATGAACAAGAAAAAAAAAAAGCTCAATAAAAATAAATATTAAAAAATATATATTTTGAAATAATTATTAAATATATATAAAGCGACGTTTAACGATATAATTTTAAAAAATAAATAAAGAATTTTATTCTTGTATTATTTCCTCATCTAAATGTCAAAGCTCATATATAAATTCCCGTGCGTTTGTGTTGCTAACGATTTTACAATACCTAAAAACGTATGAAGATATTTATATGAGTTAAGAGATGCTGCAGCAGAGTTCGAAAAATAAAGAAATAAAAGAAAAGAAAAATATATAGTAAAATACATAGAGAGGGATTATACATAAATATCAAGGATTCTATAAAAGCTAGTCCTACTTACAAGAATGTGCTAGAACTTGGAACCGAGTTACTTCCAAGTCGACAACGTCGTTTGATCTTTTCCCATCTAGAATCCCTCTACTGCTTTTCTCTACTTTTCTCGTTGGCTTGAAGCTTATAAATATCACTACCACATGAATGACATCGTCGTGAATCATATTGGCTTTTATTATTTATGTGTATTACATATGTGTATAAATGATGCCAACAAAGAATTAATAAAATATCGATAAGATACAGATGAATGAATCTTGTAGATAATTTGGTAAAATTAAATTATTCGCATGAATAATTTAATATTAAGAGAAAATTATTCAATTAAGAAAATTTATTCATTAGCTTATTGAATGAGTTAAATGACGGTTGTGTAAATTTAGTTTAATAGGTATATTTATTTAAAAAAAAAAAAGAATGATGACGAAAGAATAGATTTGAAGTTGTAGTTTTAAGTGGTATAGATTTAATAATATTTTAAGAGCATTTACTGAATGACACAGAACGTGGAAATATTATCGTGTATTGTTAAAACCAAGCTCAAAATGGAGGAGTGGTCGGCGGAAATATAAACAGCGCAGTCACGAACTTGAGTCTCCTATTTCCTGCACCGTCTTATAACATTCGCCATATAAGCACTCTCGAGATATATAATAGACTTTTAGTATGTACACATAGGTATGAGTAGTTGCCGTCTTGTAGTTATGAAGAAGTGTTCACATAATTCAACGTGACTCGATTTCCTTTTGGCATAAATATTGAGTGCACATTTTAGGCGCTAAAACTCTATAAAATTTGATCAATAAATAAAAATGTTATCGATGCACGATAAATAAATAAATAAAAACAAAATGGAATAATGACCGAATAAAAAACTAATAAAAAATCACCACGAATCCAGGTGGTATAAAATATTTGTTTGATTACTAAAAAAATAAATTTTTTTTTGTGCAATCTCGTTTATTTTTGATATATAAAATTTCGAATAAAATGAACCACGATGGTAACGAAATGGAAACATTGTCCTCACACCAGGTGAATAAAAATGAAACAAAAAAATTAATAGAAAAAAAAAAAGCGTATGTGGAATCGGATTCGCACGTGCGAACCAATTTCTATGTCATCATCTTTATCACATTTTTTTTTAATTTTTTTTTCTCGTATCCATGCTTAATCGATTCCTCGCTTGGTATCTCCCACTTTACGCGTATTCATGAAGAGCTATTATACCATATCGAATAGAAAAAAAATACAGCTGCATTCACCCCGAAAATGAGACAGCAGTCATTGAAGTTTATTGGAAATAAAAAAAAAAGAAAGATGAATACGTATACGTGTGAATTATGCGTAAAAGTAGTAAATTGAAATCTAAAATCCTTTAGTACAAAAGAAAGAAATAAATGTGTAACACGAAAAGAAATTGCTTTCCACATCTTTTATCAGTATCTCAATTGAAGTGTTGTTGTACTTGAATAAACATCACTCTATTGACAAAAGCTGATTTAATGCATAACAATTTATCGAATGATTACTCTAAAAAAAATAAATAAACAAATAAAATATACAAAATATATATTTTTTATCTTAATTTACGTATGTGTATATTCATTATTTGTACATAAGCTAGATAATATTTATTTATTTTCTACCATTATTATTATTAACTACGAATTTTTATGAGTCTCGTAACATTTTATCATGTACATCAGCGCAGTTTGCAATTTTTTTTCATTTTTATTTTAACGATAAATTAATTGTGACGTGCGTGCGTTATACCCGCCCGATCAATTACCGTTTTATAGGAATTTTCACCGTAAAATATATGCCTATTCACATATATATACATATGTCTATAGATATACATATATTTCATGGTGATCGTTTATTCCAATTTCATTACTACGACTGCGTATCAAAAACATGCGCTGGCTAAAATTCAACGTCCCCGCACGAACACACGTCAAAGCTGTATTATTGAATTATTCCCGCCGTGCAATTATATAAAATGGAAATTTGCAAAATAGCAGTGAAAAAGTATATGTCCCAGAGCCCAATGAATATATACATAGCTAAACATTCCTACCATACCTATCTATATAACGTAATTTCAATATGTAGAGTCATAAAATACTGAACTGATTAGCAGGAATTCAGATATAATAGATATAATAAATATAGATTTTTCTATAAAATTTTCATGGCGAAATAAAATACAATTCATTTATTATATTTATGTACTTATAAATTTTCCAATTATTTATATCGAAATTTTTAATTGATTATTCAATTGAGATTAAAATTATTAACGTATTTATTAAATGTCAATATTTGAATTGTGTCAATTATTGATTTACCAATTATTTTTCGGAGATTCGTGTTATCGAAAATAAAATATGTAAAAAAATATGAAAAATATAGAAAATATTTGGATGGTTGAAATTGCGTAAAATGATGAATATAAAGGGATGAAGAGAGAGTGTATGAGAGAAAGAGAGAAGGAGAAATTGTTAAACGTGTATGCTTGATTGTAAATTGTAAGCAATTTCGTAATTGCACAGACAAAGCAATTATGCCATTTGACTGGCTTTATCTATACAGTGCGGAGGCACATTCCGAACAAATACATACCGGCTATATATACCGATATAACCACGCAAACAGTAGATGATAATGTAATTTGGGATAATGCCCAAGCGTACTATAGTAACTCGGGTTATCCACCTATGTTACAGGTGTAGAAAAGCGCTTGTGTTTGCATTAGGTTCGCAATCGTTGATTCGACGAACGTATCAACAAATGAAATAGCTACAGTTATCGGTAAATTGGATATTGATATAGTGATAAATGCAATTAATTAATTTATAATAAAATGAAAAAAAAAAAAAAAATGTATTGTATAACAGGAAAACATTTCAATTTCCCGTAATAATTTATTCATAATACGTATAATGATGTATGAAATGAAAAAAAAAATTCTTTAATGAGAAAAAAAAAATTTATAAAAAATTTACATTTCACATCGGTTTATGTAAACATATACAAATTCAATTCACTTTTATTTTTATCATGGCTCAATGTATTTTCCATTATCAAAATAATATGTACATGCAAATGAATATATAAATATAGATTTAAAATATAAAATAAACAGAGAATATAAAAGAAAAAGAATTTTATAAATTATATAAAAATATAATCTTACAGCACAAATGTCCGACGCTTTTTTCAATCTGTCACAAAGATATAAAATATATCGAAGAGTTAGTGTACTACATCCTCGATATAACCAGGCAGAATATCAATATATATACATGCATATATATAAATATCGACTGTATGTAAATAATATATACATACAGATTTTATATAACTGAACAATTTAAATCTACAGCTGTATTCATAGCTTCATAACAGCAACCAGAAGCAATCACAATATAGATTTTAGTCCTGTACTATTTTTATTTTGCAGTCGAATGGCATTATATATATTCGCAGGAGTTTTCAAACTTTAATACTGCAGACATCTACCTGATTTATTCAATGCCACATAAAATTTTTATATACTATTTCACACGATAATAAAATAAAAGCAAAAAAAAAAAGTAATTAATCCCGTGATTTATCGAGAAATTTTCTTCTATATTCATTATTGTTTTATAAATTAAGCTGCAAATTCTGGTTCATTAATAATTCATCGACTCTGATTAAATTACCAATTAACATGTTATAAATTTAGTAATTATATATTCACTCGAATATCTTAAGACGCTTATTGAATATAATAGTTTTGAGAATGAGAAACTCTTTGGTAGATCGTGTTTCTCGAAGAAGCAACGTCTGTTAGTGATATACAAGTATACATCAAAATACAGCAGTACAACCTGCACCAACTCTACATACATAAAATGGCTGCTCCTGAAGTAAAACCAAGCACGCGCCGACATTAAACACAATGACACTACATTAATGTGTATAATGTGCAAACGGTAATGGACGTTTGAATTATGCATTCGTTTTCTCGTCACGG
>JAQQBR010000002.1:6427623-6442591 GCA_030347285.1 Microctonus hyperodae
TTTTTTTTTTTTGTTTCTCTTTAATTCTTCATATCTTTTGTCGTGTGGATTCTCTTTTACCACACTGTTTTTCTCTATCCCATCCCATTCTCTCATCTGACTTCATTAATTTTAAAGATAATACAGAAAAGTGTGCGCAGAACCGAGAGAGAAAAATCATGAGTCAGTAATCCAATTTAGTATAGAATATCTCGTCGCGCTATTAACGGGATTCAATTAATAAATTTACATACAAATGACAGGTAAAACGTGTCGTTATTTCAAAAGTCAATTATCATAATTGAATTTTCAATTGTCACAACAGTTTATATACTATATATCCCAATATTTTTCACAAAGTAATATTAAAATTTACTATTTTTCTTCATCATCATTTCATATTCAACTATTAAATCATAAACCAATTATTCACCTTCAAACGAAAACAATCTAAAAATGTATCATCTCCAATGCTCTCTAAAAAAAAATAGCATAAAATAAAAAATCGTGTGCCGTAATAAAATACATATAAAAATAAAAAAATCAAAGCAAAATAAAAAGCGCAATAGTCAGTTATTGTGTATGCAAAACTTAACTTATATTGAGCTACGCAAAGCTTTGTACTCCTCCTATCATACCACACTGCGCATATTGCACGTGTGTTCCCAAGCGTCCGTGAAGATTGTCAGGCCAATAATGCATTTTTCCCCTAGCAAAAAATGTGAGTATATGCAAAAGATGAAGAGATAGAAAGTATAAGAAAAAGTAGGAGCAAAAAATAAAAAGAAAAAAAATTATAACGAGAGAAAAAAAAATATGAAGATACGAAGTAGAGATCTTACAAGAGAGCATGTTTGGTCCGGATTTTGTCGTTTAAAATGCATAGAGTTCATAACTTATTCGCGCGGTTGGCTCGCTGGTATTGTTGCTGCCCGCCCATCGGTGAATCTCATGCGCGTGACTCTTGTATTACCTCTTACTATACATATGTCTCTTCGCCGCGCGTGCCCCTTCTCTCATTCTCTCCTTTCCTTACCAAACGCCACATATCCTACCACACACCATACATCTTTTGACATGGTGGCTGCGTCGAGAATTTTTTATTTTCATTCTCCATTACAAATACCAATGTTGAATGCACCACGAATGCAAAGAAGAAAATTTTTCTCTTGCAATCATACAATTTAAATTTGTATTATATTATTATTGCAATATTTACATCTGTGATTGAGAGGGAAAAAAATAATTATTCATGCTTTCTAAAATATTTATTATCTTTAATAAACAATATTAAAATATTATTTGTATATGTTTTATTAGTGTGGAATTGAAAAAATATTTTTTGGGAAAGTATAAATGAATTAAATTTTAATGCGTAATGATTATTCCCGAGAGAAGGTAATTTGTAGTTGTATATAGTACGAATTAGTCATTGTGCTATATTGTAATTGTGTACGTAAATATCATTGATACGAATATATGAACGTCGTGGTAGGACTCGAGTGTGAATATCATGTGCAATTATATCACCAAATTCAATATTTGAATCGATTAATTCAACTCGGTACCAACAATATATTTTCCCCTCATGTCATGGATTGCCCAGCGGGCTTGAGGGTAAAATGATACGAGGTAGGATCATGCACGTTTTGGTAAATACAGTTATCCAGTTTGCACGAATTATAGACAAACTGAATAGAGAGAAATCCCAATTTTAAATGTATTCGGTATTTTATTATCGTCAGTTTATTCTTTATCTTCTAATTTTTTTTTCTATTTATTTATTTTTTTTTTGAGTTGTTAATTTTGTATTGAATTTAGAAAGGGTGATATTAAATAGTGCAACGTAGATTAGTTATGCATGCAAAGTATAATACTTGAAGATCTCATTGAATTGTATTTATGGAACCACTGAAATTTTATATATTTTTTTTAATGTCTCACTACGTCGCTCATAATATTTTAATTGAAGTCTCATGCCCCAGTGTTTCTATTACGCGTCTCGTGCACAACGCCTGACAATTAACTCTCTTTTACTTCAACACCATTTGCTCAATAGTCGTGACCAGTTTCCACGAGTTATACCTCTCCGCACTGTCACCCGAGAATATCCTTCCATAAAAAGGAATTATTTCGAAATTAAATCATGAACATTGACTTTAAAAAATAAAAAAAAATAGTAATCACAATAAAAAAGATAAATTAAAAATTTTATAAATATAAAATAAAACCCTAGCATTTCACATTTTATATCTCAACTAATATAATTAAAAATTGAAACATGAACTCACCAATTAAATGTACCTATTCATTAAATAATTAATGTAATTTTCATTCAAAACAAAAAGTAATATTTTTTCTCTCACTTACCTACAATTTTTTTTTTTTTTTTATTTCCAATTTACTTCTATACACAGCGTAGCTTTTTATATTTTGATATTCCCCAAGTTTATACGTAAAATAAAATAAAAAATAAAATTGAACAAATCAAAAACAAATCAAAAATAACTGAGAACCAGTTTTTCATTGAAAAGCAATTGTGGGTGTTTTATTTAATCCTGCTAAAAATATATATAATATATATTTTTTCAATCACACTAAATCAATATTGATACATGGTACACAATAGAATTACATATATATATGTATGTATAATACAGATATATCATTGATTATTCACAACCACATGCTCATGAAATGACCATTGCAAAATAGACGAGTTATCTCGGACGGTGATATTCACCGTAGTCACGAGGGACTCGTGACGCACGACTTGTGATGTTAAACCAAGGACGAACGTGAAGACCAAGTCAGGGTGCTCATAAACTCGGTGAATGTAAAGGGATCAAGTTGGAGTATAGTGCTCATAGTGAATATATGGCGAGTGCAGGTGCACCAAGTTTTATGTTGCTCCATGACTGCATGGTCCAAGTCATATATAGATTCATGGCAATGAAACGACACTAAGAATGTTAAATGAACAAAAGCTATAAAAATACATATGTTTAAATCCATTTACTACAACATAATATAATAATGCTCATCATTTTTTTTTTACATAAACAATTGCGTCATCATTTGAATTTAATTGAATTTTCGATGAAAAAAAAATTCTTCGTTGCAGTAGAATATTTTTATATACATATATTTTAGTAGATGATTTTCCTCCTAGACTTTTCAAGTTTATTTCAAATCGTTTAAGAAGAGAAAACCACCGCAAAAAAAAATCACCAACAGTAAAAGAAAATTCTGACGCACTCATGTCAGTGTAAACCATCGATTTTTCTTCTTGCATTTTTCGTTTCAACATCTCACGCGAGTTCATCTACACTTGTAAAACCATGTATATAATATATCACACCACATATCCACATATATACAGATCAACGCACACTCATTTTCCTCCCTATTTCTTCCACCAAATGATATTGGTGTCTGGCCGAGTTTTTCAAACGTTCCAACAACACTTCTTCAACGTCACGTAACATCCACAAGTAATTTTCTACCTAACAAATGAACAACGTAAAAATTTTTCCATCATTGTTTTCACATTTTTACTGAAATATATATTTATATCTACACAAACACCCTTTAGTTTTTATAATAAAATGTTGGCTTTCAGTGATAGATTGATCCGACAGAAATTTCATCCATCCTTAATGTTATATTTACAATGTCTTAAATCCCATTCAACTTAATTGATGTTCGTTAAAGAGTATTTGCAAGCTTAATACACATGATGGTGATGCTCACAAACAACATCACCAACAGCATCATACAACGCAAATGTGTAAGCACTGTAAGCAGTCCGCAGAGTCTTAGGACACATTGGGTTCTCTCGTCGTTCATATATACGGAGAATGATTTAATAATGTGAGCAGCATTAGCCGGCCTGAGAAACGTAAGCGGGGATAATCCCTTTAACCAGTTGTCTGGCAACCCCTTTAACCCTAGAACCCAGGCGACAACTAATTCTCGACAGATATTGCTTACCAGGGTGAGTCGTTGTCATTGCCATTTCACACTATCTGCAGATACACCCTTTTCACACCCTCTTTACATATAATATTACGCACATTTATACACATTTTCATTGTATAAACGTGAGTTATATACTCACATAAATATATTTGTTCATGTGTCGTAAATAAGCAAGATAATAATTTAACACATTGTCAGAATAATTTAAACTAAATTTATATATTTGATTCAAAACTATTCAAATTAATTCATTCTTAATTTATTTATAACTCCACATGAATTTTGTTGTTTATAATTCATATTAAACTATAAATCTAATTAATTATATAATATATTTAATTTTAAATAAAGTTTCTGTGTGAAATTCGGATGTGTATATTTATGATTTCTTAAGGGAAAATATATTTCATCGCGCATTGTCATGTTAAATCTTATAATGCTGAAAAGTTATGTAATTTACTTGGAATTTTGAAAGTCAAAGATTTCGACACGTGGAAAAGACAGTATAGTTTTCACTATAGGTTGCATCAAAGCGCGCGGGAATATACCAACAACTCGTCGCATTATCTCACGCCCTTCTGGGCTTTATATATTTAAGACAACAACAGCCCGCGAAGCGTCTCAACGTTATAATGCACCTGGCGTAGAATATACCGAGTTTACGACCCTATAAACCGAAATGAACCTTAATATAAGAATGTTATAGTATGGGTTTTTCATAAATTTACGGATGGCCCTGCGCAATGAAATGTATCTGCGTGTGTGTGTGTGTGTACATATGTACATACGTATATATAACATCGTCATCGTTTCGTCATCCGACATCTGTATGCGTTCAAACATTGAGGCCGTGAAACGTATTATGTCATAAAAATTTTCCATCCACGATCATAAATCTCGCCAGTCAGTTTGATAGATAAAATTAATTGTATGAAACTTATATTTTTACACACTATCAATAATAAAAAATATATATTATCATAAACTATATAATAAATAACACATTAATAAAATAAAATGTAAAAATGATTACGATGAAAAAAAAATTAATAAATGAGGACTTTTATTTAATTTTTTTTCTTTTTTTGTTTTACATTCCACGATAATTTTGATACAATTATATTTTATCATATTCGCGTTTATTATCAGAGTGACTTTTCAGCGACAATTGCACACAGTCTTGATTTATATTACAATGTAAAAATATCAGAGAATATGTACGCAATAAATTTTAGCTAACCACCGACTGTGACTCAAGCGTATGAAGGCTTTCGCTCAAGCAACCCCACGACATTAAATTACATATACCTATCCAGATATACTCATATCTTTATGTCTTTGTATCTAATATATATGTATATATACATCCTCAAATGGGAGAGAGGGTGATATACGAAACGCCGCGCGCCTTTCTCCCGCGAGCCGTAAAATTTTGCGAGATTAAAAATGCAGAAATATATAGGGACATATACTTTCGGTAGACGAAAATATATATACAGTGAATGAGTAAAGTGTGAGAGTAAAGAAGGAGAGGGATGATGGTGAATTTTCGCCTCAGCCAAAATGTGCGGTTCTTCCGCGCGTACCTCATAAATTTATTTTTTTTTTCTCTAATTCACTCCCCCATATTTTCCATCCTAACTCAGGGATTTTTTTGCACACGGGGGGATGAAGAGTGGGTGAGCAACATCCCTCAGCGGGTTTATTAACGCACATCGTTCGCGTTCCAACGTGACCCTAAAATTTTCCATGCAATTTGCCTGATTTGTATTTTCAGAATGAGCTTTATATAAGCATATTATGTTATGTGTAATATTTATATTATACACTGCGTATATACTCCTTTATACGATGTATAATAAATACATCTACATATGTATAATTATTTTTAATAATTACATATTTATATTGGCTTGATAATTCTTGTAAAATAAAATTCTATAACCTGTCACTTGCAAGCATTTCATATGCCTGAATATTCGGATATATTCCTGACAGTTTATCGCCGTCGTTTGATTCGCTGACCCTGCGTATAGTTTTAGCGCGTGCGTTAAGTGAGACTATGAATGAGGGGTTGCAGAGGTGGTATGAACACAATGGCAGTATATATTGTACAGTTAGGATAGGCGGGTGGCATCAGGGAGAATTCAATTAGCGCGCTATTATCTCTGCGTGGGGCAATGAAATTATACGTTTTGCCAGTCGCCATCGCGACTACCATGCCACAATTTGACGATGAATGTCGGTGATAGACCGTGCAATCGCTTTTCGGGATGAAGGGGAATTATATAATGACACTAATGACAAATATAAAAACGAGAGTTTTATTTATAGTTACTGCTAGAAAATAAATTTAAAGCAGTTAATTAATGAGAAAAAAAAAACATGATCTGCGATTGAATAAAAATTGCTATACCCTTTTTTTAATTTAATTTTTAATATTTGATTTCAAAATTAATTTTATTGAAGTATTGTTTAATATTAATAGAATTATTAAATCAAATATCACTTAGTCAATTATAATATATTCAGGTACATACATAGTATGCAAGTCGATTATCGCATATATTCTAATCTCTAGGGTAGTTTAATGACCATAATGACGGGGCATTGATTCCCATGCGAGCAAGATGATACAGCAAGTGATACAGAATGTAGAGTAATTGGATGCATATTGGCTAATCCATCCCTTTGCCTCAATGTAATTATACATAATGCACGTGCTCTAATTAATCTTTAAATAAGAATAATCCACACAGTTGAATAAATAATTTTAATTCATTAGACGCCTTGTATAATCGATATTTTCAATATTAATAAATTATTAAATCCATCATAAATAACACGAGAGTTCATATGTATATGAAATAATCCAATCAATCAAATGACAAATGGTAAGCCGCACTCAACGTTCTAATATGCATTTGTTAATTATAATTATGAATTTTGATTATACACATATGATTGTATATTTTACTGAAAATAAATCCTATGAATTATACACACACACCGCAATGTATTTAATCCAATTGTTTTCACTGAGATTATTTAAATGGAAAATTATTTTTATACTGTTAACGCGCCACCACATGCGGTTTGAATGTAATTGCTGAATGACGAGTGAATTGTAGATGGTAAATTTGATGATTGCATACAATACAACATATATACAAACGTGAAATTGCAAGAGGAAAGCAACTATATATGGACCATGCGTAAAATGTCGTTGGGTCAGCGTAATTCTGTCTCAACGCATTCAGCTTGTCGCGACGTTGCTTCTACTAACGAATGGGTACACACACAAGCTGGTTAATGGCAGAGAGTTTGTGGACATTCAACATTCAGAGTAGTATAACAGCGGCGTATGTAACTAGCAGCAGCAAGCGAAGCAGACATTGGGAGGGTTGAAGAGAAAGAGAATAGAGAGATAAATAGAATTTGAGTGAGGGAAAGCAGAATGTGTAAGAGAGAATAAATACAATGGTGAATTGAGAGAGATCGAATAAGGAAGATGACGCACAGGGTACGAACACGCGAGATAGTAGATGAAGACAGGATAGGCAGACAGATGGAGTATATGTATGTATATATTTTGTTCGTTAGAAAAGCTAAATGTTCATGCCCTCAATGTATCTTCCTCAGTGTATCTATACGCTACTTATATTTTTTTTTTCCTTTAAAATTAATAATATAATAAAATTTCTATCCAATTTCAGATTATAAAAAATACTTTAGTCTGTTTGTTAAATATATACATGTAAGGGTAATTAATTATATTTTTTTTAAATAAAAATAATTTGTGTTTCTTATCTGAAATGAAAATTTTTTATTATAAACTCTGAGTTAATTACTACTTACATATTGTTTAACACTCAAACAATAGTGATCAATACCTGAAATGAAAAAAAAAATATTCGACATTTTTATTTCCAGTATTTGATTAATAAATCTTTTTTATAATTAATTTTTATTCACATGTGTGAATTCATACACGACAAAATCAAACTGAAGAATTACAACAGGAGATTTTTTACATAGATAAATTATTCTAATAAATTAATCCATTGTCTTCAAAATCATACAGACTTAAAAATGAAAATGATGAAATTATCTACGATATAATGTGTATTAATATCATCTGGTATTTAGGCATTTGAATGCAATTTAACTCCATTGATAATAATGAGCTGCGAAGCGACATAAATGCCGCAATTCACTTGATATCATTCATCTATAAATATAGAAACGATGAGAAACCAAAAGCATTCCCAAGTAGAATTGAGGTATTGAAATATCATCATATAGTGACTTGAACCACAAAGTAAAGATGCGGCTTTATATATGTATACCTACATATATAAAGAAGACATATATTATATGTAGTATAGTATATAGTGTACATATAGAACGCATTGCATTGAACGGTAAAACTCATCAGGCATGTAGATACCAATAAAGCGAATTCTGGCGCGGTCTGAGCATCTCGAGGGAGCGCTGTGAACGTCCGATTGCGAACAATTCGCGGTATTCCACCTCCTCTCACTCGTTCTCTCTCAACCTTTGGCCGCGTTTGAGCGAGGGGGAGGTAAACTATTGCCAAGCACAGACGGCCAACGCGCATCGAAAACGTGAGGGTTGAAGCAACGCGCCGTTGTGCCAACTCTCACAAATCCCCTATTTCCAACTTGCATTCAATACATATACGTATCGTTCAAAGAGAGCGCAATAACATACCGAGCAGCTTTCGCCCTTTTCGTATATACTCAAGCAGAAATAATGGAGCCTATCGTGACTATGAAATGATTAACGTGGTAATAAAGATTATTTATAGGTCTAAAACAATGTTTCGCCACTGTCCAGCCGCGTAAACGCGCGACGAGTTTGACCCTAGTATTATATAACCCTATCGTTGTGTGTTGCTTCGAGACACGACATATCATCCCACTAAATACTTTCTGTATATATATGCGTGTGTATATAGTGCGTCGCGACGCCCCGGGACGGTGGATCTGATGGGCTGATTCAGCAGTTAACGCGTAAATCCCTCATTCTCTTTGGTGAGACCTTTATCCTCTCCACTTTGCCTGTATACTTAAATGAGAGCTCTCTCATGGCACGTTGAATTCAACGTGAAAATGAAACAAAGAACAAAAAAAAATATTACAAAAATACCCTCTGACAAACCTAGTCCCTAGTATTTTTAATTAATTAGGGTGCTAAAATGCGCGACGAGTTTACCCTTTTTGTTGAGAGGGAGTTGATGAAAAAAAATAAATAAAATAAAATGGCTCGCGCAATCTTGAATAATTTTCGGAGGATATTTTTCCCGGGTTACTTTATATGAATGTGATATTATCAATTGAAATAAAATATGAAGATTTTTTTTCTTAGAAGAAAATATTGATTATATATATTTACCGACGATTATAATGTTATTCATGAAAGGAAAGAGGAGAAGAAGCTGATGAAAAAAATTGTAGAAGAAGTAAAGTAGAAAAAGAATAATACTTATTACAATGGACTGAAGTGAAAAAGTTTTTCCCCCTGCTTATCAACGTGCTTCATGATAATGGAATAGAAATTCTATCTTGGCCGATTTCTTTACTCCAAAACTTTCCCCCTTGTGTTGTATATCTTCTCTGGCACTTGGGCATCGTACAATTTTATATATATGTCCTGTATACATATATTATATATGTATATACGTCCAATTTCATACGATTGCTGATGAATATCATTGACGATAAAAATATTCCCATACTTGGATACAAATGGAGTGGTCATTTCTATTCGTCTAAAGATATTACCAAAATATTCGCCAACATTTGGCTACCAGCAATTTTCAAAAAGAATTCATTGAATTCTGAATACACGCACAGTTATACACGTGCAAAAAAGCCTTGAATAAAATAAATTGCAAGGTTTTCTCATTCAGTTTTACCTCCATTTGAATATTTACATGTAAAGAAAAATATGAATACTATGTGGGAAAATATATGCGAACAGGTATAGAAATGGAAATCAACATTTCGCTTCGTAACATATATAAAAACAGAAAAAATTTTTATGCTATAAAGTAAGTAGTAAATATCAATATAGATCAGCCATTGGTTTTCATTGAATGAATTTTAAATTTCTTATATGTAAATTCAATGGTGATAAGAATTTTAAATTACACAATAAAACATTTTCTAATATTCCATTTCATGTCATTTTCTAATATCCAATAACTACATATTTTATTGTATAAAACAATATAATTATCGGATAATAAATTATCAATTTTTATGTGCATCGATATTTTTTAAAAAAATATCTACTCTTTGTTCGACATGTATGAAGCATATTAATCTAACTGTTGTAAATTTATTTTCTTGTGACAGACAAGCAGACACCAGTTGGACAGTAAAGAAAATCAATAGAGCCAATAACCCTCTAGCAATAACGCACTAATATCCTGAAGACCATTCTTGGCTCGCGGCACTCTGGCCCGCCCTCTCGTAAACACATTGCTATTGAGAGGGTGATATGTGAGAAAGTATGAGAGGAAAAAAGAGAATAGAAAAACAAGTGACAGTAAGGGCTGAAGACAGGGAGGAAGTAAATGACAACCAGCCCCTCAAATATTTTCTTGCTTGTCCAGATGTCTTAATAATTGTTTCCCAATGACTTGTCGATTTCAATACAACAATAAACTCTTGTAGTTTCCACTAGAAAATAAAGTAATTTTATCTTTTATCATACCAACTACCATCCACTCGTCATAAATATCTAAACATAGCCTGGGAAAATAATACTCAAGAATAATAAACAAGAATTTCCATGCGAGAAAATCGTGAAATTTTAGTTGAAAATTACGTGCAAATTTAACTGCTCTAATTTTGTAATACAAAACAACAAGAAATGTATTCTCTCAGCTATTTGTGAAAGCTTGACTATTAACCGAATTATTGTTCAAGCAATTGTTTCCCATTCGCTGTATTTACACTTTCATGAAAATCGTAATTTCTCGTGTTGCACTGATTTAACAACGACGCTTGGACAATGTATAGACTATACCAAATATCGGGACTATATCCACACAGTGAGTCTGTGGGTTTAGGCGCTTTTACAAAAATCCAATATCCTACAATTTGCCCCATGCGCCGGAACCGGAAAGACCATTCGATTGGGCAGTGTATTAGAAACGAGGAGACTTAATTGAATAGTACCAATTCACGAATACATACGTTAGCTTCCAAATTTAACAAGCGCTTTATGACCTAAATATCCATGCTAGAAATAAATTTATTCTATATGTTATTTAAAAAAATATTTCTTCATAAACTTTAATAATATATATTACACAAATCTGGTTCATGTTTAAATATAACATGACTTTAAAAAAGCAGACATAATCAATACTTCAATTACTCATTCTGTAAATTAATAAAATAAAATAATAATGAAAGATAAAATAGAATAAAAGCGCTATGTATATTTTCAGAGTTTTCATTCATTAAATAAAATCATCATGAGTTATGTACAGAAAGTTTTCTCACCAGTAAAGAATATCAATTGATATTTTGTTCTATCTATAGACGTTATTATTTCCCCTAACTTTATTTTTTTTTTTTTTACTTATAAGCCAATGCCCCAATTCGCGGTTTGACGTCGTCGCATGGCACACCGTTGTGTGATGAAAGTTTAAAAATTATTTTCTATCAGTATGCGGAATCCAAGCGTACCCGGTTGACATTACGAATTCAGTGCGCACCCAATTCCCGTGCGCCGCAGCTTCAACCCCAACAAAGTTACACACTTGGCTTTACCCCCTGTCAATAATGTGGTCGGGGTCAAGTGCTGTTACCGTCGCGTCTGTTGGAACGTGCTGATGTCAACTATAAATATATATACATATTAGTGGTGGCTGTCGATTATATCCGAGAAACCAATGGATGTATATACTATGTACAAAATAATCTATATACAAAATGTGTCCATATATTCAATACAATCGTGGCTTTCTCGTTCAGACATTTCAAACTTCATTTATGACAGCGCCAACCTAAAAATCTCTTTCTATCAAATTGATATGCAATATACAATGCAGTTGAATGACATATTGTATTATATAAATGTGTCTGAGTTGCGACAAATGAAATAGCGCTTGAAATAAATAATAAAAAAAAAATAATGTGTGAGGATAAAAAAATATAAAAAGGCTTTTTATAACAGACTGAATAATTTGAAAACCAATAGGGATCGCGTAATCATTATTAAAATGAAAATGTGAAAATATATACTTTGTGCAGCTGTGTACCCTTTTTACGACTTTATATCGTGATGCTTCGTGCACTTTGAGGATTAGTCTACATAAAAACCAACTGTTGCATCGTCTGGCAACAAAGCCTGGGTTATATGCATAAATGATATACATACACATATATTTATTTATGTAACTACACATAAGAAATATTAAAAATAAAGAAGTCAAGTTTTATTTATTTTATATTTGTCAGTATTAAATATTATTAAATTAAAAAAAAACAATTATTAATTCATTAGAATTAAAGCAAAGGGAACTATAGTAATATATTTGTGTACAGATTAGAATTGTGGCTATTGCGGTTTGCAGGATATTGTACAAGAGAGAATAAGTGGTGGACCAAGTTTCCAGACTATGGAGCATCGAAGCAAATCGTACAATCTCTATCTTTCTGTCTGACAGTTCCACTCGACGTTACACCGAGTAATACAATTCAATATACTTGTACTACTAGCATCAAAGTTTACAGAAGTTTCGACATGCTGCTTTATATACGTATACATTTTACCAACGCCATTCACATTTACATAAATGTTCATCATTCTCTACGTGCACAAAATTGATAGAGTAATAATTTTCTTGATAATAAATTTAAGAACATGCAGATTTTTTTCTTCCCTTACTTTACTGATTAAAAAATAATAGAAATAATAATTGTATAATGTACATTTTTTTCTTTAATTTTCCGTGTTGTGAAATATCATTTAATTTTCGTATTAAATCTTTATAAATAAATACATATTCTCGATGTGGCACAATTCTTTAATCGCGATCGTGTGAGCGTGAACGAGTACTTGTGAGTGCAGTGCGAGATCTCGACTCAACTAAGCGCTGAAAATGTCACGTAGAAAATGAAAAAAAAAAGTAAAGTGAAAAAAAAACGAAGAGAATAATAATAATACAACGACCTACTACTTGAAGAAGGAGCTATAATGCATATACATATGTATATATATAAACGCACACCATATAAGAGTTAAGTTTAAAACCGCCAAGTGGGTGTAGAATTATTTTCCCTTTATATCTCGCCTCAAGCATTCAACACTTGTACATTTAACTAACTACATGAAATTAACTCCATTTAGCTTTAACATAAAGTGTGAATTCAGAATACATTACAATACAATACTATATATCAAATTGAATTTTCGTATAGAAAATAAAAAAAAAATTCACGATAAAATTAAAATTGATTAATAAATATAATAAACATTATAAGCATCACGTTCAAATAAATCAATCAATGTTATCTTTTTTTTCCTCCCCATCGCATATATAAATTATGAATATAATAAAATAATAAAGTACTCCATTATCCCTTGATAAATATATCCACATACACATGCATACGTTACACATTTTTTTTTCACCCTACGAAATCTTCAAGATGACCATTCTCAATCTGTGACCATACACGATCGATCTTCCATGAGTGTCCAAAACCAACTTAGACGCTTCCATATACACGCGAACATGTAGCAAAACCGAGCGAAGAATTTTTCTCCATTACCTAAAAGCAATATATGTATATGTACGTATATAAAGAGAGGGTAACTTTGGACCGAGACTACTTAGTAACGAGACCAAGCACATTCCCATGGGATCTACACCTAACAAAGGTCACTCATATACTCAACTCTCATAGATCATGGTTAGCTAGAGAAACCTCCCTTCACCCTCTCCTCATTGCCTATAGCCTCTTGTGGCTAGCCCCCATAAGACCGTGCTTCCAGCATCCTCAATTATCTCTAAGGGATGGTGAGCTTGACCTTTTTCACGGTTACGTTTATATATGTAAGTACATACGCATATAAGTCTCTATGTATGCATTTATGTATAGATATTGTGGGTAGCCACGAAAAGTTCCTTTATAATTAAATCATTAATTAGCTCCGCTATTTCTTTGTTTGAATCTGTAGGGAATTGGCGAAATGCCAGGGGAAAAAGAGAGCGACGAGTGTGTGCAAGTGACTCTTGGGTGGACGGCTGTCCGCAATGATACCAGGCCGTGGCCAAATCCGATCACGATATCATAGTCGCACGTGACAAACATACTTGGATGATGACTGTAAGTATTGGTATTATTTGTATAGTTGAGGGTTGGATATGATGTTTATTTTTCAGACAGGGTAAATACATGCATTAGGGGACGTTTAATCGAATTAATCAAATTTTATATTGTATTTGTTTATGTGTGAATATATGTATGAAGATGATTTATAGAAAGAGAGAGAATATGAAAGATGTGGAAAATAATTTGGGAATGTAAATTGGAAATTTTCAGAGATTAAATAATAATTTTTTAGTGGGATATATAGGTATATTGTTGAATGGAAAATATATTGAGAAAAGGCACCAGATGAAATCATGACTTAGGTCAAAGTGAAATATTAATATTAAAATATTGCGACTGGTGACATCAGGCACGACTTTCTCATCTTCAATTCTGCATTAAATTATATTCACGGTACATAACAAATTGCTTTGGTAATTAAAAGTTGCGCGAATATCGTTTGAAATAGTTGCGTACTTTTGCTCGCAAGTTAATTATATATAGTAATTGAATTATTAAATAAGCTTCGTTAAATTAAATACGTTTGATATAAAATTTTTAAACAAAAAAGATTCTTCAACTTGTGCTTTGATAGATTATCTTATGAAGACTGTACCGCTAGTTGTGTATAATTTCTTTCTATCACA
>JAQQBR010000002.1:6442711-6454768 GCA_030347285.1 Microctonus hyperodae
TTTTGCACTTTCAAGAAACTGACAAATGCCATCAAAGTTTTTAATACCAAAGTCATTTAAAACTTGGCTCCATCCGTCGCGTGGCGGCCTCTCCTCTCTTCCCCAACACGTATCTCACTCTCCCTCAATTTTTCCATTCCTCCCCAGTATATTACCATCTCTCTTGTACTCGCTTGTTTTCATTTTATTTATTTTTTTTTTTTCAGACAGACAAGTTATCTCTTAACACACCCACGACCCGCCAACTCGCGTTCTAATCCCCGCTCGTGAAAACGCAATCTCGCAAATTCGCTGTGCCATGGAATTTTTTTTTATATTCCTCCACCACGAGAAGCATATCCACTGCAGTTATTTTATTCTTCCTTTCCTCCTTCCCGTCATGCAATTTCATTTGTCTGCCGTGATTTAAAGATACATACACAATTGTACAATGCAGAGATAAATAATAAGATTTAATAAAAAATATTTATTTTAATATAAAATTAAAATTAATTATACAATATTAATTAATTATAACTATACATCTTTGCTTTTATACATTCACTTTATACTTCTTTGACAAATAATGTCCGATGATGAGAGAGCATGCAATCTGATGTTTTACCTTTATGTATATAAGAAAACTCATTTATCCCAAAATCCAAAGCATAAAATTTTGCTTCAAACTTACTTTTGGGTTGGCCGAACATAGAACCGGTTGCTTTCAACGACTTCGTTCAAAGTTCACTTTGACTCAAGATACATTATATCTAACTCGGCGAAATTAGTTGGCAACTAAATGTTTCTATTGCTTATATACAACCTCGAACGAACTCATATTTAGGCTATAAATGTAACATTTACACGCGCGACCAAAAATCCCACTCATTTGTACCAAAAACAAACTTTATTCCATACAAGATACTCCCAACATATTTTAATTTCTCTGATATTAATTTTCTCATGATTAATTAATTATCCAGAGCTATACAAATTATGACACAAAGTCAAAACAAGTTTATTTTAACTACACAAAATATTTTCATCCTCAATAATATTACGCGCCAATATATATACATTTAGTGCCATGTCAATTTCTCTAATAATCATCTCTGACTAGTTCACTTCATGGCAAGGCATACAGATATCCTCATCTCACCGTCGAAGTTACTTCAATTCTGACGCGCTTCAATTTCAACTAATCCCAAGCCACGCGAGTTCAGTTTGACAGCTAACGCGACTGCTGCTGCCGACATACGCCATATATATCCACGTGTATATACCTCTACCAATATATCCTGAAGCACATACATAACAGACACATAACACAAATGTATATACGTATTATACCTACGTATTTGTACTTGTATTCGTTGACCGAATGATAGTATACGTGTACCGTAGCTACTTCCGTCCGTCCATCCAAACTCTCTCGCTGTCGGAATTCTCGTTGCACTCTGCAGTTGCTAGTTTGAATAATTTGCATTTGAAATTGCGTCACGTAGGTAGGAAATCACAATGATTACGAAACTTGAGATTTCATCCAAGATAACTGGAACTTGTGGGCATTTACATTCCAACAATACTCGTACACTCAAAACATCTTTAGAAACTCGATTGCAACGGACACACTCACATTATAAAAACAATGTTCAAATTATTATTCCTATAAATATAATATTCTCAATTATATCCCTACAATAATTTCATTTGTTACTTCATCCATTTATACACTCAAATATATTTTCCTTTTGTATTTTTTTTTTTTATAAACGAATGTTTATTAACATCATAAAACCATGAGGATGAACGCGCGCATGTGTGAAAAGAACTTGCAGATATTTATACGTTTGTATACATATATACTACCACGAAATTCCTAATGCTCAGATTGATGGAGGGATATCAATTTTACGATCGAAGTTATTGCTAGGCTGTTTGCGTTCATTCGTATATCGATAGTATATGTACACATCCGAATATAAATGATAGGAGCCATGAGTAGCGTTCGCTCTCATTTCATCCAACGAGCTCTGATACATATATACATGTATATATTAGATATAATACTGTACCTAGACATATAGAAGTTGTCTGGATAGAGTTAACTGAAGGGACTAAACCGATTGCTACCCCTTTACAGACAATCAATCATTTGTATGTATATAAATAGCTTCCAATCGATTATTTTCACTTTCATAAATGAAAAAAATAAATAAATAACTATATATTTATATCTCTATTATTCCAATCACATCTTTACTATTTTTTGTATGTAAACAAATAAATATATATATTTATTTCAAACATTGTAAGATGAAAAATATATACTAGAAGAAAAATTTTTCTTTTGAATAATTTTCTTCACATTTCTGATATATATATTTATTCGAATATTGTAAAGTATATGTATATTTATATTTGTATCGCACAAAGTGTTCGTCATACACTTGAGGTGTATATCTGCGTTGTGCCACACGTTTGATGGTGATATTGCATCCTGTGCGCCAAGTCGATCCCCCATCATTCGATTTCGATCGTGACATGACTACTTGGTGAATTTGAAAACGTTCTTGCTTCTCTGTAGGTATGTATCACCAATATCACCACCACCACCACCACAACCACCATTGGCCATGACCGCAAACGTCACGTCAGCGAATATCGTGTAACACCCGAGCGCAATTGCACGGTGTATGTATGTATATACGCCAGTTATATATGGTTGTTATCGTCGCGCGTCCCCAACCACCTGATACCGATGACGACGACGTGTTGGACGTACCGATGCGAGCGCACCAGTCACGGATGTACTTTATTGCATCGAGTCAAACGTGCATCAGAGACAACTTAAACTTCATCTCAATGCACCTATTGATACTTTTTATACATTCACAAAACTTCATAAACAAATCAATACTAAAATTTATCATATTCAATTTAAATTTTTATTATTGGCTGGCGGCACAATGAAAACATCTGATGGCAAAAATCATACTGTAAAGCCGCGGGAGAGGTGTAAAATTTTGTATAAAGTTAATTTTTTTGTATAAATAAATTTATATATATCTGATAAGTAATGTAAAAGTTTAGTGCAATATTAATAATAATAGTGAATGATTTTAAAAGATAGAAAGTAAGTATAAAAAGTATTACTGGCTGTAGCAATGTTTATTATTGGGGAATAAGGTTATCCGGTGTACTCAATACAAATGACAGTTGAAATAAAATTATAACTGTCGTAATAAAAAATTAAAAAAAAATTTTAGCATAATCAAAGAATTTTTCTAGATAATAATTTATTTTCCAATTGATGAATTATTTTTTTTTATTAACCTTATTTTATATTGAAAATTTTTTCACATTATTTTTCTTTTAACTAATGCATGTATATCCATTTTTCTAATTTCCAATTACCAGTTGGAAATGTATAAAATTTGCAGTTACTATTTCTACCATTATTCTTACATTCAACTACCCAGTAACTATTAATCCACCACTTTCACAGTTATTATCTACTCGTTTACATTCGAACTAGACAATATTTAACGCAAAATCCTACCACAATTAACAGTACCATCTCTTCAGCGTCCTCACGATACACTCTGCCATCTGTAAATAACCATAAATTTTGCTTTTATTATCAATTCATTACACTTATATTCACCATCCAAACAATAAATCGCAAATTATTTCAATAAACCACACAATTAATTACACAATGTTTGATTTATATAAAATTCTATTAAATTACATATACAATGTGTCTTATACATATCCTACCAACCACAAACTCAATATATTCAAACTCACCTAAACTTATTACCGAAATTAGTCCAACGTCAGATTAAGCTTCACGGTCGCCTTAGCATCCCAATGATCCGTTACACAATTAATTCGATGTCATAGATTAAACGGCTGGATAAGCATTGGAAAACGAGAAATAAGTATGAGAATGCAGAGAAAAGGAAGTATAAGTAAAATTCAAATAATCCATTATACATATACATATACTATAACATCTACATACACATAAAATATTTCTACTTCGAAAAGATTCGCGGAAACGCGCGAATATAACGACAATCCATAGAAACACATAAGTATAAGCAACTTATCAGTTCTTGTACTAGCGTGTATGTGTATTTCAGAGCTTGAAAGTTGGTTATAGAGTTAGTTGAATTATGTGGCACACTCAGTGGCGTGGCGATGCGAATAGCCATGTCTCACCCTCAATGTTCTTCTTCTCTCAGCGAATTTAGGCCCGCCCAGTGGATTTACAGTCCGATGATCGCTTGTAGTCGTACACACCAGCCACTATACCTCAACACATAAACTGTACTATCCTCTTATTATACATATATCCTTAGAATATATGTATACGTACAATATTATCATTCATATATATATATTTACATGCATATGTATTATATGTATGTATATAAACGTTGAATTAAACGATGCCAATGTGTGCATGCCTGTATACTGGGTAAAGTCTCGCCAAAGTTGTCATGAAACTTTGTGCGCCATTATGTATAGCGGTGAATTGATAACGCCAAAGTTGTTAATGCATTCTCGGATCACTGGATTCACCCAGCATCCCTCTGTCTGTCGTGTTATATTCCCGTTGTGTATGTATATGTATTGAATGTGTACATATGTATGTAGGTATTATATATATCAGTGACATTCATAGTCATTGGTTGCAGAGTCCGAAAATAGTGAGGTAAACCATTTACTGTTGACCTATGAATTTACTTGGTTATGTGCCGCAAGATATTTAGCAGTATTCGCGATTGAATGCGATCTTAATCAAGACTGTGGTGGAATAGCTATTTATGTTCTGTCTATTTCCGATTCTATTTATGAATTAATGCAATATTAATGTGTCAGTTGATATTTCGATAAATAACAATGATAGAAAATGTTTGATGATAATGGTGCGTGGCCTAAATATATTTTTAGTAACGGAAATTTCGAGGGAATTTTAAAATGAATTTTTTATTATTTGATTTGTTGAGGATATTTCTATTTATATAATTTCTATTTATATTATTATTAGAGTATAAATCTGAATATTTATATATAGAAGATTTAGTAAATAAATAAACAAATAATACAATTTTATTCATAATATATGTAAATAATAATATAATTATATTTCGATTGATGAAAAGTTTATTTGAAATAAATTCTAAATTTTTTGTGTTACCGGTTTAATAATATTATAACTATTGTTGTTAATATTAATGACTTAATTTTTTTTTGCACGAGTGGGAATGATTGTTTCACTGTTGAAAGACTTATTTAGCGTTTTGACTAGGATCACGAAATAAAAATACAGAGAGAAAAAAAATAAATAAAAAGAAGATGAAGTAACGTCTGGGATACCGATAACCGCAATAAATATTCTGGTGCGGTGCCGCGTATAGGTGCCTGCCCGCGGTCTACCAAATTACACAATTTGCGGATGTAACGATAACGTAGAGCTCAGTGGGGTGAAAAAAAAAAATTTGTTTTTTTTTTGTACCAGGCCAAGGCACGGAAAACAAATTGCCTGAGCTCCAAGTCGCATTTTTCTTCACCACCGACGTAATTACTTATTGGTACTCAGTTTCCCCGTTACGAATCAACTGTATAGGTGCCACACAGAGCACATAAATGTATACGAATATATACAAAGTGATTGGAAATCGTTCGCAATAAGTTTCAACATGTATATGTATATCTAATATGTATGTCTCTATAAAACGAGTAAATGCGAATATAAATAAATCAAATGAAACATAAGGTGGTAAATATAAATGAGAAATTTATTATTACTACAATTTTAATATAGACATATAAAAAATTATACACGTAAATGAAATAATATGAAGAATTGAAATAATAAAACATTTGCTAGTGATGAAATTATTTTCATTTTTATTAGAATTAATTTTGTAGACTACAAAGAGATCATATTGCAATAAAATTTAATTATTTCTTTTATATCATTCATTTTGTTAAATAAAATTACAAATTAATTTTTCATTTTTCCTTTTCTTATTCTTTCAATATCTTATTTTATCTAAAGGCTTTTTTTTTTCATATTTAGAGTCTCAGTGACATTTATAATTTTGTTACTTACTATATTTTAAAAATAATACATCAATATTTACATTTTATCGATTATATTGACAGTTTGAGATGGTTGTTTCAATAAATTTACATATAGTGTATAGGTTTTAAATATATTTAAAAATTGAATGAAAATGAAATTTTATTTCTCAAGTATAATGCAACCGAGTCATCTTACCGTGGTATGTCGAGTGCTTATGATCATATACAGCATGGGAATTGAGTGCACTTAAGGGTTTGTTTGATGCAGCAAAAGAAATGTGATGCCAACGAATTTCTATTCACGATAATACATTGGGGATAGATGATCCATCGGTGACATTTATCGAGAGACAAATGGAAATATCCCATCCATTATCCCACTCACAATTGTCATTTAATCTATTTTATACACACTCGCACATACACCAATCGACATCACATCAATAAACGACGATACGTTAAAAAAATATTTACTTAACTCATAATACCTACATCCTAAAATATTTATATTTATTTTTGATTATTGAATTATTATTTCGATTGAATTATTCATAAAATGTTCACTATCTCTGATATTAATAGTAAAATACAAGTATAATTAAATATAAAAATAAAATGCAAGATCTTTGTCACGTAAAGTCGGGTGAAGATTGAATTGAGCTCTTAGCGTCTCAGCTTCCCTTTCTCTTTCATTATTTTTTCCTCCACATTTTTCCACTCTACCCGCTTTTACTACCGTCCCCAACGAAACTTCCGTTTTCATCATCATGCTGTGAAAATCAACTCTGACACATCCGCAAGGCGTGTCTCGTTCGCAGTAGTAAGAACCCAGCATTAACCCGACATAGTAGCACGCAACTTTTCTCTTACTCTCCAACGATAATCGAATGATCGCCATGGAACAGACGCTTTATATTTTCACAACGACACCTTTCTCTGGACCTTATACATGTATATACTACACACTCAGGCACCTCGCACTCCGCTCGTGAATTTAGTTATCCGTAGTGAAGGATCGGACGTTTATAACAAGAGAGAAGTGTAGCATAATGCTATCAAAAAATCTGCCTTCTTTAATTTTTTTTCTATCTTCTTTTTTTCTTCTTTTGCCTGGTTCTTTGTCGAGGGAAAGAGAGGTATATTTAGTGCGGACCAGCGGTATTTGTGATGTGTACACGTGTAAGTATGTGTATATGTGCGATAAAGAGCAAGAGGGAAAATGTTTCTGAGTTCCTAAGTGCATATCGGATCATGTTACCAGTACTATAGCTGGTAATATAATGCCCTCGTCTTTGACGTGTGGATAGAGACACTCCCAAAGCCAGAAAGCTAACGTACCATATGGGGAAAACCTATTATTTTCCCGAGTAATATATATATTTTCTGCAAAAAATAATAATGATAAAAATAAATATAGAAATAATAATAAAGTTAACGATATAAAATAAAATTTATTTTTATCTTTGTATTTTCTTTTTGTGAATAAAATAAAAACATTTTTTTTTTTAATGTTACATGATAGTTTATTGTTATGTCATTTTATGATTTTATTCAAATGTGAATATATTATATGATGGCAATTTTTATTTGTTACTATTTTTCTCTCTCGTCGAATGCAATAAAGCTCGAATAGATACATGTATATATATGCCCTCTGTGTGAATATACATGATGTATGTGTATTTATTTAAATGTGAAATGATGGAGAGATGAGAATAGAATTTTGTGAATTTGACAATGTGTAGATATAATTCAAAGTAACATTTGTGTCTACTATTCAAAGGAAACTCTGTGTGCCATATATACAACATAAATTTATTGTTTAACAGTCCAAAATGACCTAGAGTAATTAATGAAAAATATACGAGTAATATATCACTAACAACAAAATATAAAGCGGAAAAATCAGCATTGCGTGACAAGTTTTCCATGTATATTTAAAACATTTTTTTTTTATTTTAAAGAGAAATATAAAAGCACAAATATATATATTTATTCGTGCACAAAAAAGTTAATAAATGTATACAAAAAGTGTCCAGTAAATACGCCCAAGTGGTCATGTATTTCATTTAAAATATATATACACAACAATTCGTATATATGTATGTATATCGCTTCTATATAGTCAGCCAACTGGGGAAATACATGTGTGTCCTCTTTACTTCCTGCCAATGTGAAGGTTTCCCCAAGTTTTGCTATGTACATTGCAATGACTGGTCTCACTATATGTATTTTGTTATCGTAATACTGCACTACATACCTACAAATATATATAAATGTACATATATTCACAGAAGTATATAAGACAAGTATATTACACAATATACGTGTGGAGTAAACTGGGAACATCCCCTTGGTGCAGTCTATGAATAAAGGATATGCCTGGGAACGACTTATATTTCCATAAACGTTCGCTGGGGAATGCGCGAAACTCTCTATTTCTGCATTGAACAACCAGAGCCAACGTTTTTCAAATTACATATCTTCGACTACCAAAAAGTCTTGGAGTTATTGAATGTATTATGATATTTATTCGAGATGTTACGTAGCAACCACTGTGAGTACTATTCGAATCTAAATATCTATTACATAATTATTTAAAAATTCTGAAACATTTATACGAAAATGATATTATTTGTAATTTTATTTATGATTTAATTTCAGTGTATTGATATTGATAAAATTAATGCACGGTAATTATTAATTAATTTTTTAGTAATTTAATTTTATTATGAAAATGATTTTTGATTGATAATTGCATGAGGTGATTACACATGTATATAGTGGTATTAATGTTCAATAGCTCGACAAACTCCATTTATTAGGTACTATAGAAGGTATAAACTGGCGTGATGTAATGGAGAACAGCGCTTTGAACGTTGTTACGGTGGATTTATGACCGGTTTCCCTGGTCATTGTGACCATACATAATTTAGACGTTAATGTGTTCAACGGGTTCCAGTGACACATACCCATGCACACATATACACACGCCAGCGACTCACAGATGTTTGTCAAGATTGTAATCAGTCTCACGTGTAATATTTGACAACAAATTGCCCATTGCAATTTAAGGCGAAATTATATACGAAGAAAATAAATAAATAAAATTATATTTTACGTGATTTGAAAGAAAATAAAATAATTCATCGAATGGCTATAATTGAAAATAAAAATGCACTACTGTAAGGTTGTAAATCTTTATACAAGTGCCGCACAAATATTCATAACACAAATAAGAATGTGTTAAAGTAGACAGATTTCCCGATTTCATATCATTTGCATTTAACGAGCTAGCATAAACGACTCTCAACATGTTCACATAAATTAATGCACACCTCTTTAATCTCAATTTCACTGCACTGTATGAAAGTGATAAATAATATACGAGTAAGTCGTATAAGAAAATTATTGCCACCATACATTTATTAAAATAATGCATTTACAAAAGATACAACGATAAAAAAAAAATAAATATTTCGTATTTAGAAAAAATTCTTACTTCAATGAATCAGCATAAGAAGACTATAATAAACATTTTTATCCCTTTCACTATAACATTACATATGTACTTAAATATCTATAACATAATTGCACATTTTTTTTTATTATTTATGTTTATATTTACATAATGTTTGAATTGAATACAGAAACATCCTTTTCATGTCGAATATTTTCTTGTATAATCGATACAACGTCTTTCATTTTTATTCTGTCTCACCACACATATGTAATCATACATTCATATATAAATCTATACATAGATATATATGTACAGATGTACATATAAATACGAATATAGTGTAACCGTCCCCTTGTATGTGCGCCTCGTCAGACTTTTCGTTCAGAGATAACGAACACCAGAACGTTGGAAATAACGTAACCATCGACTATCTTTTCTCTTTTATACTTTACGGGTATGTGGTTCTCGCTATTTATTCTCTTTTCATATATCCTTTGTTTTTTAGCGCAGCAAAAAAATTTAAAGCGCGAGTGAAAACTTGCAAACGTATGCAAGATATTGTCTCGTCGATATTGCGTGTTGTTCAGGTATCACATACACATATATACAATGTATAAAAAACATACATATACATGTATATATCCACTGTTTGACGTGCGATATTCCACCATCTGCTCTTGGCGCGTCTATATGAGGGTTAGAAGAAAAAGAAATTTTTTTTTTTTGCAACAAAATAAAAAAAAAATTTATTTCTCCCCAACATTTATTTAAAATACAAAAAAATAAATAATTCATTTATTTATAGTAAAATAAAATACATATGTATTAATAAATATTTTTTTTTTTTGAATATTTATTTTTAAATCAGAGTAATATTTTTATTTTTTCACTTCACGTATGAGAAATATGAAAATATTATAGTAATAATAGGCGCTTTAATCTGCGGATATAAAGTGCACTGACGTGGATTAGACCAGGTAGTATACAGTGTGGGTTTTGCCGAATCCACTCTCAAAATATATATACATCTATTTAGTAACTATATGTATATATCGATTGTGGAGAAACTCGAGAACGCAGATATTTCGAATAATAGCGACAAAGAGAGGGAGAGAGGAATGCATAAGCGACTGGTTGGGCATATACAGTCGAGACGGTTGAAGTGCAATAGTCCCTCGTGATTTAGGATCAGTAACAGCTCTATGGTACTTGATATTATATGGATATGGCGTGAATATATTCCATTATTCATTATACAATAGCAAGAAATGATTTTATATACCAATATATAATAATAATATACATATATAAATATATATATTTTTTTTAATCTACCAATTTTATTATCAATTCTTTACATATTTAAAAGATTAAAAAAATTTTCATAATTCGTCGTCTACACAATTTCATATCGCGAATATGATCTTTCAATTATACCGAAAGAATTTTACTGCATTGGCAATAAAAATAATATACCATCTGTGTATATATATACACATATACACGTATGTATTTATATACGTTAATGTTTAGTCCTTTTACGATCGCGTGTACAGACGGCACACTCATTACATGGCGATGAAACATAAAACAAAAGTACTCAGCACTCATTTATTATATATATATGTACACTTTTGTATGTGTATATATATATATACATAGTGAGTTATGTAAACGAAATAGGAAAACTAAAAAATTATTCAAAGCAAAGCGGAAAAAAAAGTAAACTACCGAATAATCAGCAGGAAATAAACACAATTAATTATTCAAAACAAAATTGTAATATATTATTTGAATTTAATTACCAATATAATTATCCTGCGCCAGTTTGATATAATAATAATCCTTTATATACTTCACAAAATCCGCTGTGGATACTGAAAACTCATTTTAATATAATTGAACGATAACGAAAAAAATAAAATGTGCTTTACCAAGAGCAGTTGCGAGCAGAGCACTTTCATTTAACAATGAATAATAAAAAAATTAAAAAATAAAAAATATATAATCACAATATTATCGCAGGTAATACGGGTAACTAATTGAAAACTCTATGATGTTGTTGCATAGTGGCTGAATATACTCGGCCAACCATCCAATGTGTATGTACATTATGTTCGATTTCAATTCATCGACGTTCGTTTAGGCATGGAGAGTCCCGATAAATGTTACGAAGTGGTTTGGTCATGTAGATATATACCTACGCCTGTATATTAATGCCACGTTATCGAAATGCAATTTATGCGCTTCATATAATAATCGTTCTACTCACGCGGTTCATCTGTAAACTGTATACACATCATCAAATATATGCATAAAATATTTCTACATATATTAACGCTGATAATTCAATAGGTAATCCACAATAAAATCCCGCCAGTTTGAACAGGGGAATTTATATTCAAGGATTGATACTGCTTGACGTGAGTTAAATAGAAATAAATAATAAAATTTAATTTGTCGATAGAATAATTCTACTTGTAATAATAAATTTATTTTTTATTTTTTTGCTG
>JAQQBR010000002.1:6461830-6477716 GCA_030347285.1 Microctonus hyperodae
TTTTGGAATACGGATTTAATTAAGTGGAAAAAGAAAAAAAGGAAAATCATATTAAATAAAAGACAATGGTAAAAAATAATTTTTATTTTAATTCTGCACTTTGGTCAGTAATTGATTCTCAAGTGGCCATACCAAAAGTGAATGGCAACAGGTCAGCCATTTTGGTCATGGTAAAGGATCTATTTCAGAGGAAATCGAGACGAAAATATTGGGGTTCCACGATTCCACCCAAACCATTTACTCACATGTCTATAAACCAACTACTACTCTCCCATACTTATGGATTCCTCCCTTTTTTTTTCTCTCTTCCCTTTTTATATATACAAATGGCAACTTTCCCTTATTTCGTACTTACAATTCCCATCAAACTACCCTCGAGGGGCTAAATATATCTCGACGATGGTCACCAAATCGTCTTACATACACATATATACAGTCATAAAAACTCTTCAATACATTTGTTGACATATAATTTGAATGTAGAACCTTAATGTATTCTTTAAATTCAAACTTCTAGTTATATAAACCAAATTTTAATAGCTATTTATATATTTATAACGATCTCCATTTAGTAAAATTAAATTACGTGTTCAGCGGTACTTTATCTCATTACAAATAATCATTAAACTTAAATATAAAATAACAAAATAATAAAAATCTTTACGCTTTCACAATTATACAAAGTTCCAGCTGGCAGATATAAAAAAAAGGCATGAAATAGTAATTTTTTCCACCTCTCATCTTTTCTTTCACCCTAAAAATCCATATATTCACATTTTATTCGCGCCATTTTCTCCTTATTCGTAAAGTCAAGAATTTCCCGATAAGCACTTGGCCATTTACATTTTTTCCGCGTTAGCGCGAAGCTATTTGTGTCTTCATATCTATATACACAAAACGTTACTGTATATTTCTATATAGTTTCAGCTTCTTATTCTCGCAGTAAATACTTACGGTTTCGTGCTCTTCCAACACTCGACGAATGGCCAAACCGATAATGCAAGAGTCGAAACGTCTTCACTTCGCAATATTACCTGGCATGTCTCCACTATCTTCAACAAAAATATATCGACACAAGTGTCAAATATATCAACGTATCTGTAACATCTGGCGTGTAACTTTTCAGTTGGTTTGATTAGGAACATGCACGCAATCGATTGCATTTATATATAAACATATAACATTGTATAGAATATAAATATATGTATAATTGTATACAGCTATATCTTTCGAGTTATTGTGTTTGCGAATTGCACGTCTGACTATTTCAGTTTCTCTCCCCTTATATAACAACGTCGGTGTCTTGTCCGACGTTTCATTTAATAAGCCACGACCTCTAGCTCTACTAGATGGACGTTTATCCTACCCTTGTCTGGCCAACGCCATTCTGCTATTATTATTACTGCTGCTATTTTCATTCTTTTATTTATCTTTCATTTTTTTTTTTCATATCAGAAAATAGACTGACAGTTTTCACGATTTTAAATAGTCGTAATGCGCAAATTGAATGGATTATTTGTCTCCTTAATTTTATATTCATCCTTTATGATACATAATTTATAGTATAAAAAAATTATAAATTAAATTGAACTTGTGACACTTTACTAATTATGATTCTAAATATTTTTTGGATATTTAAAATTATTCTCAAATGAGATTAATGATACAAATAAAAATAATCGAATGAATAGTGAATGTTTTGGAGTGAAAAAAAAAATAAGTATGGCGAATGTGTATTACTGTAAATGTCTCTAATGCAGTCACATAGTCAAAACGCGATCATAAATCCAAAGTGGGCGGGCAAATGAGTTTAATTTTAGTTGTATTTCAATGAAAAGGGCAATTCTCTCGCGGCTGTACATCCATCATGGAGAATAACGCGCGGCCGGTGGGATTAGCATGGATATGACTGAATTATACAGACTATGCGCCAGACTGCGTGTACCATACGCCACTCGAGAGAGTCTCCCAGGGGATGTCATCGCGAGCAGACTATACCCTGGCTTATATTTTAACCCCACTTCGATTCCACAATCTATTCCACTTTCATTTATCTACTCTCGCACTTTCTCTCTCCGTCCGTTTTCTCTCCTATTGTCAACTATGCTTAATGCAAAGTGCAAGTGTTGATTGCTCTCATCAGTTAATATATAATCAGACATTTAACTATTTTCAATCAATCAAAATTTTACTGTGTTTATTATTTTATATCCATGAATAATTCAACATGGTGAATATTTCAATCTGTTTTATTTATTTATTTATTCATTTCCGTTCTTTATAGTTGATAGTATTTTTTATTAAACCTCACTATGTTATAACGGGGAATGGAAAAAATTACTTGTTCAGGATATGTACAGTGATAGAACATGACACACAATTTAACTACCAGAGTGCGTCGAAATAATGTTACTTGCGGTCCACAAAATTTTCACTAACCATTATGCGTGTGAAAGCGTTATGAAAAATTCTATGCATCCAAAAGTAAGTACCGCGCGTTTTATGTGCGATGAATAAGAGAGACGGTTGTACGTATAAATATATAGGCGGTACACATTTTTGTATTTAAATCTGCGTGCAGCAGGCATATGAAATAAAATATCACGTAAATTATGCGGCGTCAGGATTCTTCTCCACCACGTAAACTCATAAAATACTGTGTAAACATAATTTTCATTTTTTATTCTACATTAATTATTTATTCATGATTGTACTACTCTTTATTGTATTAAAAAACTATACAGTAAATTAAAAAAATTTTCATTTCATTTCAAATAAATAAATAATATCATAAATTTATTTCTTTTATTTTGCGTCTTATTTTTCATGGACGTTCGGATGTAAATGCTTTGTGTTTTAGGTGAGTGAGAAAGTGAGCTAGAAACGATTTGAAGTGTTTGCAGTTACCCAGTGGGACACGACGACGTCCAACGTGTCGTACAGTAACGTTGGTTTATCCTTTATCGTAAAGCGAGTTTAGACGACGAGAGACACGATAGAATTGTAACGTCGCGTGTGCGCACAACACTGTATATTTCCCCGGAGCGTTACGGTGCAAAGTCCGTATAGGAAATCAAGTTAAATTTGTTGAGCCGATAAGAGTAATGGGCGTAAAGCCAGACCAAGGACATTGCTTGCGATAACGGCCGAGAATTCCGATTTCGTTTTTCCTATCTCAAATAAATGTATACGTGCAAACTCGTGTGTTCCACCTTCAAATCGCCACACTGTATATCGTTTGATCAGTGTATCTGTACGTGGATATTTCTACAATATCGACAATGTCGATTGATTCACTGTATTTGTATCCACAGTGTATTATTCACATAAATAAATAAATAAATAAAATGAAAATTTTCCAATTGGAAACAATAAGTGATATACATGAATTTATTAATTAATTCATTCGAATGAGGACAAATAAGTATAAATTTATGTATATATGTTTGTGTATTAATATTATAAACATTGCACTGCAGTAGGTTTATCCAATTATTGTCATCCGATGTCAAAATATATACGAAAATGAAATTATCATTTAAATTGCAATGTATATTTCGCAAATGAATTCTCGTTATAAATTAAACTATGATTATTATTGAGATGACCTAATTATCTCTTATTATTAGTGTGTCGTTGCATTCACCTCGATAATTTTCGTCATAATTAATTAATAATATTAATGAAATATATATTATATATGTATTAAAAAATATGTATGTGCATATATGTATTAAAAATATAGAGTGCATTAAAGATATTCAAGAAAGAAAAATGAGAGAACGAACATTGGACTAAAGCCAAATATTTCATTTGAAGATATATCCAACCGACAAACATCGAAACATGAATTTCTGTGTTCATTAACTCTCGGAATATTGTACTATATGTATTGTATACCTATATATATATATAATCCAATATTCACATTGAGAGAGTCAGTAATTCACGAATAAATGTCGATATTTGCATAGCTAATACTTGGCACATCTAACTCGTTTTATTTTACTATTGAATTTTAAACTCGAATTTATATTCAATTTTAAAATTACTATTCAACGAAATTCATTTCTTAAAACTTTTGACTTCTAATATTTATTTACAGATATGTATATATATTTCATGTTATATTTACAATGGCAATCTATCCGTAACTGATGAATACAACTTATTTAAATTATTCTAATGTTGATATTTTTAAATGCCAACCCCTTGAAATGCGAGAGATAAAATAAATTCTAATACTCCGGTGCGTTAACCACAGACGTCAGAAGAGTGAAGAAATTATGGGATATTGCAATACCCTAACTAAAGTTGTAGTCCCATTGAAACTTGGCAAAAAGTTCTAAAAAGAGTTAGTATAAAGAGAGAATAAGATAGAGAAGATAATGCGCCAATAAAAGTAGAATACAAACGTAAGAGTTAAGAATAACGGTTGGATTTTCTCAACTGCAGATGAGAAAATGAAAGGGGTACGGTATACATATAATGATAGTATGTATGTGTGTAGTAAAGAGTGAGTGAGAATAATGTATAGGAGAGTGTTACCACACCAGCATCATGAGAATGTAGAGAAAGCATGAGTGTTACACCCATCCTCTATTCGTTAGGGAAACCGGCCGTTACTACTGGCTGAATCTAAGTTACTGCCGCGACCTGGAGATTCTATGGTCCGTGAAGCCCGAAACACCGCAATAATGTAACTTTCTTACCGATCCTACGCCGTGGCAACCACGCGTAACTCCGCCAGGGTGTTGGGCCACCGGATACAAAAGGGGGAGAATGAATGCTATGCATGTATACTGTTGCTCGTTGTTGCTCCAAGGGTGTCCGGTTAGTTAGGGTTCTTCTCTCACTCGGCAGTTTAATTGGGAAATTGGTCTTCCTGGTCGACAGTTCACTTTGGTACAACATTGCAACCCTCTCCTAACACCTGGTTGATAAAACATACTATGTATGCATGGGTATAATTTAAAATAAACTCTAGAAGTTTATAGAAGCGTAAATATAATTAAATCTAGAAAGAAGCGATGCAGATGAAAAAAATATTCAGTATACAGTAATTACTGGATTAAGATTTTTTTTTTGGGGTCGTTATTTATTCCTGTGTTTTTTATTTCTTACTTTTTATTATTTTTTTATTCAAATTGTGATTGAATTGAGTCTTGGCAAATTTAAAGGTGTCGGTTGGTTCAGGTAGATAGAGTAAATCGTAATTCGGTGTTCGGTGGTAGGTTAGAAATGGGAATAAAAGTGTGCCAGAGATTGCATGAGAGTTCTTACGTAAATCTATCCAGTTTGCACTTGAGGATGGATAGATAGTTCCTTGCGAATGTACTAAAATCCACGGGGGAAAAAAAATATTATATAGAAAGAGGAGATGGATCACTTAGTTACTTGTGATGGCGCACGGTGGTATATCTGATACGAGAGATTACAAGAAAAGTAAATTGACTTTTTTTTAAAGTGACATAAAGATGGGATTTATTCCGGTATTCAAACTTACCGAAAATTCCAATTTTTCAATAAACACATGCAAGATAGATATCTATAATAAAATATATAAATGGTTTTATTTTTCATCATTCTACATGTACATATATAGGAATAAATTTCCATTTAAAATTATGCGATTGGTTTATATTGATTATCGTGGTATTAATATAACAAGAAAAAAAAAAAATATGAAATATGAATAAATACATTAATGGGTTTTCCAGTAAAATCGTAAAATGTTTCGAATGATTATTGGGTATTAAACTTTATCCTCTAGCAATATTATATACACCCCCCTTCATATACTATTTTCATGGGACTTTAATGGTCCGACAAATAATAAACTGTCGCTAGTATACGATATATTGATGTGTGGGTGTTTTGTGAAGTTGAATTTTGCCCGAAGTACCTTAGTCGGCTGTTAAAAACACATTTTATCTAAGGGGTATGTTATTGCACAGTAGAAGCCAACTCGCGTGAGAGCGTAACGCTACGAAAAAAGCATTATAACGCCATACGATGCGAATAAAATTTGTTCAGTCGATGATCGTCTGCGGTGCAATTAAATAAAGAAAGAAGAAAAAAAAATTTAGAATTAGCTTTTCATTCACACTCAGACATAAATACACAATCCAACAAATGTGTTCAACTACGATGAAGATATATAACTGATGAGTAATGACCAATCTTTTGGCTTTTATTTTTTTTCCCTTACCAGAGGGTGCTGTTAAAGAGGAAAAGAACCAATGGCCATCGCCGGATATCACACGGAATTTAATGAATTCTCTAGAAACGAGCAACGATTACTTCGGGGAATTTGTTCATCTCACTATTTCCAATGAATACCCATCTTATTTTTTCTTTATTTTCATCAAATAGTAATTGCACTATGTCAATATACTCAATTTACTTCAGATATTAGACAATAACTTGTAGTTTATATTAAATAATCATGTGATGATAACAATATATGACTGGTGTTGAAAAAGCTGAGAAACTTTAATATACAACTTTCTTCTCTTCATGCGCGCACAATATCTATCTATCTTCTATATCTATCCTATTTTCTGTTGGTTTTTCTCTTTTCAATAGTGGTGTTATATGAGAAAAGCTGCGCGAGAATCTTCTCAGATAGTTGAGCGCTATAGAATATAACGCCCAAGTGGTAATGTCATGCTAAGATCAATTTTGTATTCCACGCGTTACTTTGGAGACTCGAGTTAAGCGGGCGCGAGCTTTTCGAAATTCCGGCCATTATCACAAAGCTGTTACCTATATCAGCAACACTCTTTTCCATCATCGCACCACGTTGCAACGTCAGACATTTAATACACATACACACATTATTCAAAAAAATATTTCTATAACAATTGTATTTTGATATCGATGCTTTGTACACTCTTTATTTATTTTTTTTTACTTTCCCACCATGTTATTGTTACATGTGCTTTTTATTAATTTTTTTTTTTTATTTTAACATCTCACACGTTTTGTTGTTCCACCCTCATTGAAGTCCCGAGATTTTCAAGAGTCATTGGATGCGACGCAGACGGGTGAAGAGAAGCGGATGAAAAAGGATATCGGTGTATGTGAACGATATTGTTTTTGAAAGGGGAATATAAAAGCGAAGGTGATTAACGTGCAAATTTACGAGAGTGAGGGTGTCATTTCCGAGGACACGCTATATTCCATATATACGTTAGTGCCCGGATATGATAATTTTTTCCTATCTTTCTTCTTTTTATTTTCTCCTCGACGATAATTATTTTTGTACAATCATCATAATACATATGTGTGTATAGTATAGTAATGAAGATGATAAAAAATAATTGATAAAAGGTTATTCACTGCTGGCAGAAGGTTAGTAAATATAATAATAATTATTATTATTACAATATTTATGTGTCCTGTGAAAGTTTGTATGGATTATTTAGTTTACATCGAATTCATTCATTCGATGAATCGTACGAAGCATCGTCACGTTCTCTAGATGGCGTATGTGATTGCTCTACACTATTTCCGGTCTCTTTTCTCATTTTATCATTGCTTCTGGTCTCCATTCATTCTCAATACTTATCCAGCTTCAATCCTCTTGAATGCTTACTCGTCTATATTACTCAGTAACTTTTGGGCTTCATTGGAGATGACGTTTTGCGTTCTGAAGTTCCGTTGCTAAAACTCATCGACACCACAGGCTTCGGCAGTTTAAAACTTTCTCTAATATCGAATCTTGAGGAAACCATAATAGTGTGACACGGAAAATAGTTTTTCCACCTGAACTAATATTTCTTTACAAATTTACAATCAAGTTTTCATCGATATATTTCGTGTTGTGTTTATTTTATTAAATGTAAAATTTATAAATACGTAACTGATACAAATATTTATTTACATGATGAACTCTGAGTGTTCTTGATAAATTTATTTATATATTTTTTTTTAGTTTCAATAGCCGACGCGAAAAAAATTCAATGGTTTATTGAGCTGAAGCACATTGAGAAAAAAATATTTCAAGTAGATTTTTTTTTGTAACTTTTTTTCCCTGTCTGGTTAAAAGTGGCGCGTATTATCTACTTCAGATGGTGTTTTTATATTTCTTTTTATTTTCTTAATTTTTTTCTTCAGCGTTATATGAATATTTAAAATTCGCTAGTCTAATATTCAAGACATTTTTGTAACTGAAACCTTATTTACGCCTGTGCAACGGGATAAGTTTGAGAGCTATGGGCAAAGCCTCAGACGGTATTAAACTTGTTTTCATTCCCCATTGAGAATTTCGGCGTCAGCGAATGATGGCGGCAGCATCAAATAGTCCAGGAAGGAAAATATATATATATATATAAATACGTTTGTCTGCTAATTAAAGACACTATATAATGCTTTCAGTAAATATATACTGTATACATCTTGTCTTTTTTATTTTTTTCATTCATTTTTTTTTTCTTTAATTCTTCCGTTATTTTTCACGAGATGCAATTCGTATTAATAAACGAACTTTCAGACCGCCGCAATTTCCATTTGCCGTATAACGTATTAAATAAAAAAAAAAACACAAAAAGAGATGATTATTAATATACATGAGGCCATGGAGCTTTTAATCAACTTTTAACACCACCCACAGGAAATTAAAATTGTTTATAGTTGACAATTAGTGCTGGTTAATTGGTATAGGAGGGTGGAAAAAAAATTATTCACCCTCTGATATTCGAACCACCCCCTCCTCATTTCCCGCTTAAATAAAAAAAAAAAGAGAAATAAAGATGAAGGAAAAAATTTACTTATTATTCTCATTGCAATTTTTTTCGTTTTCTCCTTTATTTTTATAAAAGAATTTAATTTCACCAATACATAGCCACATTCTCTCCACTTTGCAATCTTGGCTCTAAGCTTAACTCTCGATTCAGCACACTCCTATTCCAAAGCTGACAATACTACCCCGCTCTTGTTCCTCCCCCAAACGTCGGATGCAACTGGGTCGGCTCAACCGCCGAATCAGCGATTGATTTGTCTTTCCCAACTGCCTGAGCTTTCTTCGAGGTTTAATTGAAAATGAGGTCTTAAGGGCGTTTTCTAGTGCGGAGAATGAAGGAATCGAAACAAAGGTGTCTCATCTCACTTGTATACTTCCATTTTATCTCTTTCGTCTTGTCATAGTATGGCAGTAGATGATGAATTCACTCACTCGAGCTTACTCAAATTATTTTTATCTCCCGAGTTCAGAAGCGTCGAGACGAAAGTGAATCCATTGGGAGTATGGCGTCAACAGAGGAAAAGTGAGGAAATGAAAGATGCAGGAAGAGTGAATCTTTACTGCCATACAAATATGCCACAGCTTTATATATATTCGTTATCCCAAGTAGAAATACCCGACTATTTTCACCGCAAAATTTATGAATATATGCCAGAAGTACTTAAAAAAAAAATAGGAATAAAGAAAACCGCAAAAGCTGATGAAGAGTGAAATTATTACTAATTTAAATTTAATTCCAGGATTAAAATATTCCCACAAAAAGTTATGTTATTTCACATACATACACACGTACATACACATTTATACTTCAATAAAATACTTTAATATTTATATTTTCACTTCATAATATACTATAATATAAAAAGTCGACATAAAATATTCTCGACAGAAACATCTCTGTACATAATCATATACACATTTCATCAGTTGATGTTGCACGTAAAAGCATCATTTCCACGTTTATCGCGTGAATCGTTGAGCGTATAGAGAGAACGATTGCTTGTCGCAAGCTCATCCAAAACATACACTGTATATTCATGTATTGCCAGCGGCTCACGCGACCTCATTTGAAATTTCCATTCGTGTGTCGGCACGATGACATTATATACAAGAAAGCACTGAAACAAAAGCAAAGGAAAAAAAAAGTAAAAGTGTACAAGAAATACACGAAGAATAAGTATTGAGAGAAAGAAGATGAAGAAACAGTTGTGGGATAGAGCCAAGCGCTCGGCCACCTAAAAAGCATCAGCGAAACAAGAAACAATAGTTCGCCGACTGTGTATGCCAAGGCAGACTATGGGATTGCCGAGTCAGCAGGATTTCCTTTCGCTCGCTTGCTCTCCCCAACCCTCCTTTTATATATGTTATGCAATATACGTATATGTATATCCACAGTGTACATATACTCTGGCACTCATTTGGCAACGTATACGATGGCTATTGCTCGCTTGATAATGGTTTAAAGGGGATCTCGTAAGATAAGTAATAGTAGAAGTGTGATGGAAAATTGTGGGCAATCTAATTCGTGTGTGTTTCCAGTAATAAGGAGACAATTTAAACAAAGATTATATGCAGATATTTATTTTTATATTCATGCTATAATAATTGCTTTTGATTAACTGAATCATCTGTATTTATATACATCAATAAATTAATGTTTCTCAGAAAATCTAAAATACAACACATGATACAATAAGTAAAATAAAAATAATAAAATTAATCTGTTATAAAAATTAAATCGAGATAAATCATAATCACTTTACTGAGAAAAATTTTTTATTTATAATGGTAAATCAATTTGTTTTTAATTATTAATATTTAGTATAAATTAAATATTTTCAATGGTGTTTAGTATTTATGTATAGGAATATTGTTAAGTTTTGTTAATATTATAATAACATTTGAAATATTGTACTTGTAAGTAAGTAACAAGATAGTGGCTTATGTATAACACAAAGGTGAATTTAGAGCATCGACTGAACGAATGAAGTAAGTAACATAAACGAATGCCATATATGTATATGTATATATCTATAATACATATATGGCGAAGAGTTATTTAACAGAAGCGTTGTTCTGGCTCGCATAGTATGTGGGTCATCAAGGGCTTAGTACCGCGTCGAGTAAGCCTCATGAAACACGAGTACCCACCAGGATGACGCCACTAACTCCTTTATGGAGATGGAAGCTTATGCATGAATTGTGGGGTATATGGGTGACGTTGAGAAAACGCGCCACGAAATATACTTGAATATTCTGATCTATATGAATAATGACTGAGCAAATAAATATTGAATGCTGGTTTATTTTTTGAATAGCAAAGAATATATTAATAAATTTTAGAAATATTTGAGTGATTGACAGCATTGCTGGAATTGGAATTAGGTTGATGATAGATTAATGTTTAAAAGACAGTTTGAATGTTATTTAAGTGTTTGATATGTTTTCTAAAATTGTATATATATTCGATATGCACAGACCTGTGTTGAACATGAGAATAAAGCAAGAGATAAATGTGTAAAAGAATTTGAGTTGTGTAGTTTAAATTCGAAGATCGATATAAATATATTAATGGGGATTTGAAATATTTCTACGGATCTTTAAATAAATTTTGATGATTTTACTGGAAATAGATAAATATAATAAATATAGAAAATATCGTATATAGTAATATTTAAGTTTAATATATACCGATATTATTTATTTTGCAATATTTTAAATGGCATTACATTGAAATGTGAAATATGTAAAAGGAAATAGCATTTTCAGTGATATATTTTAAGATATCTGATGGTGTTGAATCTCTTATACCCCACCAGGCAGAGTTGAAAACTTAACTCGGGCTCTTTTAAAGTCTCTTCACCCTTATACTGTTCCCTTTTTAGCATTGCCTTTCTTCTTTCATCGCGTTACTGCAACCCCTTTTTCTTAGTTTCCTATACGTTCATTGCCGTTTCTCGCATCGAAATATTTATACCTCTTTCGCCTTAATTGCCGTAACTCCATCTCTATATCAACCTTTCCACCCTTTTCACCCTAAGTAAATCTCGTTTTTGCTCCCACACGGCGAACAAAGTTAACATTGTAATTACCGGACGATACTATCGCTAGTTTAAAATCGTCGCTGCCGCTTAATGGACAACTCGTCCGCTTATAAACTTTGATATTGCAGATGGGCGCAAATGCACATATATTATATCTATAAAATTATAAAATATATTTGTTATATATTTCATGTCAATTTTATAGAGTACTCAACAACTTTCATAAAATTAATATTACAACAAATTTATTTAGTATGATTAAATATAAATTAAATTAAATTTATATGAATATAATCAAAACATTTTCAATGGATTTTTATTTTATTTGTTTCAGGCCAAAATACATAAATTAAATAGAAATAATAATAATATCATTTTGTTACCCTTGAAATTAAGATGAAAGGAAAATATTTTGTTGGGTGTGCGTTTGATATCCGCACAGGATGCCGCGTGTCTAATCAGCAATTTAAATTTAGGATCGTCATCTCGTACACAAAACTAAAAAGTAAAAAAAAAAATCTTACTTCATCTCACTTTCTCTTTTTCTTATCCCTGACAAACCCTCTGCACTCATCGCACTTACTCTCGTGGGATTGTCGTCAACGTGTTTTTAGACGACGTTTTGGTCACGTAAAAATAAGCCATTACAAACACGTGTCCTCAAAACGATTAGCATAATGCCAAAGACTTTTTATGTTCCCGTCTTGTCTTTGGTATTTCTATATGTAAAAAAAAAATTTATAGTGACTATATACACTCTGAAAAGCCACTTGGTTGATACAATTTTACAGGGAATTTTATTTCAAGCTTGCTTTACACTTTTTTGTATATAATGAGAGCAAATTCATTGTGAACTTGCGTTTACATGGAGAATAATAATATATTAAATATTTTTTATGGAATTAATATTGTTGAATGTACATTTTTATTTAGCAAATATTTATCAATTTTATTTCAATATCATCATCGACGGATTCTCTGGAACGTGCGATGTTCAGCATTAACAATTTAATATAAATTTCTTCGTGCATAGACGTTAGTAACAATAATTTATAACTGTATTCATATCTATTTAGAACACTGTTTTATAACAAACTCAATTAATTACAACTCAAAACTTTTCACAACTCATAATTAATGATGTCAGTCACAAAGTCAAGCTGTCACAACTTTGTTTATTTAATTACAGCATTCGGCTTTATAATACAAATAAATCAGTAATAAATAAATAAACTCCAACTAATATTCAAAATAATCAACGAAAAAATATTTTTAAAGCAAAGTGAACAATAAAAAAAATTTACAAACCAGTGAAAAGAATTATCCAATGATGACTTGAATGCAAACAGTTGAAAAAGCGCGACCTGCATTCAAGTTCAACATTTATACAACACGTATATACATAAATAAATGTACATAAACATATACATATAGAAGAGGGAAAAGACCGAGAAAATTGTTCACCGCGGCGTGTAACCGCGCTCGGACGCGGCTCTCATCCCTGATACCGATAACTCAACCGCCGTCGGCCAAACAAACGAATCTACCGACGCGGCGAGAATCGTATTAAACCCAAGCTATCGAATGTTAACGTTCACCAGGCAAATAATGGAATGGTACATGATATAAAACCATGCAAACGTATTATTAGATTATTCCAACCATTGAGCACAAACGTCGAGGTGGATTTCAAGTGCCTTCAACCACCTACACACATTTATTTATTCGGATATTATACACACATACATATAATTTGTACAAACAAATGTAAGGAAAGGGCTATTGTATAACTTGCCCTACGGAATTTCATCATAGTCAAATGAAATTTCGAGATTATTCATTCACATATTTCCATATCTATTAATAAAATCTTTCACTCATATCTCATTACATTTACACTTTATTTATAAATCTATCCACATATATCTATGATCATTTATATATATGTAGTCATACGGATACGTTATATATACATGCATGTAGATGAATGCATGTGTTTTGTATGAATACTTCAATGTGAATATTAATATTTAACAGTAAATATCGTAATATCTTTATCCGACAAAATTTACTCTCACGATTATGATGATTTTAAATGATGATGGAGGTAAACGCTTATGCATATTGAATGTTTTCATAAAATGAAATTCCGCTTCTAGTGAAAATAGAATATTCAAGTCTTTCAACGATTTACTCACTCGCTCACTCGTCCTCTCATACTCGTTGTCCTTACTCTCCTCGTTCTCTTTTTCTTTATAACTCTCCCTCACCAATGTCTTCGTTTTCTGCATTTATTCCCATCTCCACTATGTATCTCAAAATTCTTCAAATATATACATATATAGATATGTATATAGGTAGATATTTCCAGGATACACGAAGCAAAAGAGAAAGGATGAGGTGACGAGTCTACCGGCTGTCGTGACGTTCACGCACATTTTGCATCCACTCACAGTTTCGTTTGAACATGGAAGATTACTTGGAATATTATTTTGTCGTGTTGCTATGAAAATGAAGGGAGAAATCGGCTATATACATAGATATATACAGTAAGAATGACGACGATGAGAGGAAGCTTTGCCGTGCGCTTTGATAACCGCAGTGAAAGAGACGGAAATAGAAATTGAAAGGTGGTGCGGCACATGAAGCGGTTACGCGTATAAAAGACCTATTGGGAAGTGACTCGATGCGAGAAAACACAACACAGATTGATAAGGAAAAATAAAATATAGTTAAAGGAAAAGGATCGACAGTGCTTTACGAACGATAATAATAGAGAAAGGGAACAAAGCTCATATTTATAATGCTTATGTTTTTTATATAAATAAAAAATATGTTTCTATTAACATATATGCATATTACATTTTTATTTGTCAATATAAAAGTTAAGATATCTTTTTAGAATCACGAACATTCAATAAACACTTTATTTAAATTCAACACGCTTCTGACAAACTAACGTAAACATAATAACATTTAACACGTGTGTACACTGTACATTCATTTACATATAATATTATATATTAATATATTAATAAGATAATATGGCGCCAGCCCATGTTAGCATTCTCACGTGGTCTACAGTAAACTATGTGCTCACTCCAAGCTGCTTTCACTGTCACTTGTACATAGATCTGTTCATCTCCTTTCCGACCACACGTCACTTTCTCTCTTAAACTCTGTCTTTATATTACCCATTCTCCTTTACCTAGTTGTCGCAAATTTAATTAACGTACTCCGAGCTTCCATTGAGTTATGTTAAATCACGTACCGGCTTTGTAATCTTTGTATTATGCCACTTGTGAAATGTATTTTCATGAAAGATGTCATGACAGAATAAGCTACGAGACGTTACCCTTCATTCAATAACTCGACTATAACACGTATAGTTGTCTCTCCTTCTCTTTCTTTCTGTCTTCTACTAAATATCTTCTTCATTTTCTTCTCACAACACTACATAACAACGTAAACCCCATCGTCTATCTGTACCTGTACTAACAAAATCCTTCTATTCCTCCCTTGTGGCATCACCGTGTATAACTCTCTCACCAATCGGTTTACGTCAACGTTAAACCCTTGGCGTCACTCAAATCGTTAAGGGCGTTCGAAATTTAACGTCTTGTTGCCGCTGTATACACGTCGTCCATGGTGAATAAATGGGTGTGAGGATGGTTAGGATGTTGGCGCAAAATTCACCGACTATGCGAGGTGGCGCCATAGGCATCAGTTCAATGTGTTCAAAATTTACTCATAGATCTCTTGGGATAGCTGATGGGGTTTGGAATGTAAATTTGTATATATGAAAGCGTGTAAGTACATCGTATATTGAGTATGAGGAGTTTATGAAATAAGGTATTGCATGTTCACGATGCTAAATCTATTTCGCAAATGATGTGAAAACGAGTGAGGAATTTTATTTTGAATATTGAATATATTTTTAAACATTTATATAAATGTTTTTATTATATCATTTTACAACTGCTGGTAAATTTCGAGGTACGCTAAACACAAAATGTATATTCGTAAACATTCATAAACTTTAAACATTTATTATTACATGTTTTATTTCTTTCTTTTATTCATTTTTTTTTTTTTT
>JAQQBR010000002.1:6496584-6507487 GCA_030347285.1 Microctonus hyperodae
AAAAAAAAGACAAATAATGTTCATCACAAATTTCACCGAAATACGTGTATAATATTTTTTTATACCCTTCATTATCTCTCTATTTGCTGTTACAAACTCGGTCCATTAAAAAGATTAAATTTTAATAATTCATGTGTTATTTAAAAAAAATAAATCGGTTTGAATTGATGTAACTGATGAATAAAAAATATTAATATTGTGACAAAACACGAAATAATTCAAAAAAAAAATATATTTTTTAAATGTGCGCACATACGAATCATACAATTTACCGTAATAAAATATTGAACGAGAAAAACTGCTCGAGCTATGTCCGCTCTTCCCAAGAGCCCCAACACCCCGGGAGTAACCAACAAAACTCGCTGGGGATCAACGTGTATATCTCTAGTATATTTCATCCTCACTCACACGCATTCATACATGTACACATGGTGTGCACTAGTGGGGTGTGTAGCAACTGGTTGAAAAATTCACGAGCCACCACCACATCGCATCCCTTTTTATCTCATCAAACATTAACCTGAAACGTCGGGGATTTGGCCGGAATTGCGCGTGTATGACTTCGCACATTCGCATATACGCACATAGGTTGGTTTATTTTCTCCATCTCTCTTGTTGTGTGCTACATACGAACGCTATATAACCAAGGGGAATGACGATGAACCGAGGACGCGTTGCCGCATGACGCGATTCTGTTACCAAGATCCATTTGCGAAGAAAATAAAAGCGACTATATAAACATATATCTTTGTATGTATGACCTTTTATCCCCTCAAATATTAACTTAACTTTCACATTTTCTTTTGAGCTTGGATGCTGTGAGTGATACATAATAATGATAATAATGCGTGTATGTAAATACGTTTTTTGTCGTATTTAGTTTGAATATTAAAAATAAAATTTCTGTAGAACTATTCACACGCATTTTTTTTTTTCTTCACTCCGGTATAAAATATTCATTTATTTTTATATTCATAGCAGTATGAGAAAATATAACGTTTCATAATCTTCTAGTGATAGCACAAAGAAGTGCATATGTCGATGAGAAAAAGAGTGAGAATATTACATATTTATAGGTATATATATGTGGCTATGTACATATATATCCATGTATGTACACTCGTGAAGTGGCTTTCGATGTCGCCCAATGCAATAAGTCACTATTTCCTAATGGAAACCCGTCACTCCTCACCCTTTTTTATATCCATTCCGTGGCCGAGCCAAATTCAATCTGCATTGAATATTGATTTCAATTCGATAGCGTGGATATCATTTTTTCATTTTATTTTCTTTCATTAATATATGTATGTATATTTATTTATTTATTTATCTTTTCATGATTTACTTCTCACACTGGAGACATTGAAAGAGGAATGTGCAAGCTATTCAACTGTCAGTTCAGATAAATTTTTTATACGAACGAAATATTTATAGAAAATTTCAAGCAGTCGATCTAAATAAAATCAAGTGGAAAAATAAAAGTGAAAGATTTATAAACTGCTGAGAATTGATCATTGTCAAATTTTTAATTCTCACGATTTGTGACTCGTTAGCGCGACAAACTCGTTAAGAGGGTGACAAACGAGTATCTTTAGAGTGTTAAGAAATGGAAATAATGCAATGATAAACACGAGTCAGAAGGTGGTAATTAAAAAGTTAAACTACAAAGAAACAAAGATGGTTGTGAAGTAGTTGGTATTATTATAGATATGATGAAACAAGCTAAAGGAGTTTCTGGATTATTCGACTCACTTTTCTCACTACACCATCACTCCTCCATTAAATAGTACCTCTATTGCTCTTGTTTCTTATAGACACTGAGTGCATACATATCTCCAGAGAGTTATTGTCACTGTGTACCAAAGGAAATTATTCCTAATGGTACACATTGAAGGAAAATACTGACATCAAAGTATATATACACTTCAAATTATCCCGGATAATAAGAGCCATCGTAGTCTTTAATTACCGTCTTGAAGAAATTTTTCTTTTCATCAGTTATATGAACTTACATAGTTATACTAGTATCAGTTTATTTAAATACCTTTACTAACTTTCCATGATCTATCTTGTGCCAGACTGGCCCGTGATTTCTGCCTATTAAACTCTTCTTTTATATGTTACATTCATCGTTAAGAAACATATTCTACAAAACTCCCCGATTTGTATATCCAAAGCTTTTCCTTTTCATTTAGTTATGAAGGGTACTTTGACATCGAGGGAAAAAGCAAAAACTAAGTTATACACTTCAGCGGTAGTGGTAAGTATATGGATGAAGACCACGTTTAATAGCAAGAAAGTTAGTTGGGAAGAGCTAACAGATATACTTTCCATTGGAAAAAATATATGCGTGATGAAGTACACAATGAAATGCTAGAAAATGAGGCTCGTTTTTTAGTCGAGAGCAAAGATAGACAAGTCTCTTTACATCAAGATGAATTTACAGAATTAACAAACGTTAATTATATCAACGCAAGGGGGCAATGAAGGTGATTATGCTTTTCTTAAGCTTAACGAATGGAGTACAGACTCAAAGAGACAGCGTGAAACCACGAGACTGAATGAAAAAGAAAATGATACCATTGATTAGAGATAATGAATAGCAAAGTTCGTCAAAGTTATTTTCAATAGTGAAGCACAATGTGAAATTTATTTATAATGAAAGTTTTATTCATAATATTTTTCTAGGAAGACGTTTAGAATATTCCAAGTAGCTGCTAATTATTAATGTGATAGATATTAATATTATTCATTGCCGCAATGAAAAAATATTTAATTATTTTCTTTTATTAAATTTTTATGTCAAATAAAATTTGCAGTATGTATTCTCAATGAGACGACTTTTGGATTAACTATGTAATATATTTTATTGTTCTATATGCAAAGTCAGTTTAATTACTGTATAAAATTTTCATTTATGCTGGTTCAATAATTAAAGCACATTAAAGTTTACTAGAATTTTAACAAAGTTGAAAAGCTTCTACTGAAAATTTTAATATACACAACCGAGGGGCTTCATTCATTCACTTCCTCATTGCTTGTTGTTGATGAAATAGTCGACTAAATTTATTTATGTCTGTATTAAAATAGATTTTACACAAATTCCACGAGAAATATTTACAATTATATCCACAATAAAATAGATATACCCTAACAAAATATATATTTTTCATAATCATTTATGTATATGGTTAAGGATCATCGGTAAATGATGTGGATTATTTTTTCCTCACGGAAGAGAACCCTCGTCAACGAGAAAACTCTTCCGGCAGTCGTGAAACTTGTACGTGAACTGAGTAAAACTGTGCTATAACATAAATGTAGAAAAGAAAAAAAATATACAGGAAGTAGTAGTGCGACCAGCGTTAACTCTGAAAGAACTGTGTAAGAAAAGTCTATATTTGTGCACACGGTATGTAGTCACCTTCATGTTACTGATGATGGTGATGGTGGTGGTGGTGGGCAACGTGTGCCGCGACGAAGCTCATCAAACTAAAATTTTCCCTGGGAGCTTATCCCAAATTCATCGTCGCAATAAATTCTACGTTACAACTTGCGCGCTGGCTTATACTGCTACTACTCTATATAGTTATTCGTTCCTGAGCCTCACGACGACGAGCAGGAAAAGGAAAGGAACACTACGTGAGGTATATAAAATATATACCTAACCTGTATGAGTAAAAAATGCAAGGTATACACTCCCTTGGAACTTATATTTATGTCTATTTAACGTACATTATTTTTGACAGCTAAAAATATTATTATTTCACAGTATATTTTAACATAAAATATATAAAATGCAAGAAAAGTGGTGTATATATAAATTTACAATGTATATATTCATACACACGTTCATGTAATGTCGATAAGGCCAAATATTTTTTGTATCGAAATATAAAAACACCAAATTACTGATGCTAATGCGATCTAAAATGAATTACATTTATTTTACATTTATTCGTGTAGATGATTCAACAACATACATTTATTTTCTTGATATTTGTATCGATATAAAGCCATCACGCATGGAAAATGTTCTCTCATTTCACTGTTAACGACAGTAGAATGTGAATGTTTATATACAATTCACGATTTCACAACCGTGTAAATCTTACAAGTCACCCTTGATACTTTACCGTACGCCCGAGGGCTATTACGGTCATATAATATTTTCGATCATAGCACAAAACGAATTTGATTCGCAATAAATGTGTATATAACCTGCATACATGTGTACGCGTCTATACGGATGTATATTCCTTATGTTATACATAGGTTATAGCATTTCCTTGAGATAAAAATAAATTTGTCATGTCTTCCATAAAGAATTCTTATTATTATCTTCATTACAAATATTTTTTTTTTGACCCCTCACTAAATATTCGATTTGTATGTATATAAAATAAATTTCATAAAATTTTCCAGTAAACCAATGTTTCTATTGTTGAAATGACAAAAATCAAAAATAATTCTCATCCAAATAAGCAGTTAGATATATTTTCGAATTGATGGGATATATATTGAATTTGTGAAAATTTATGGACTCAATAAAGATGTATATACTATTCACCGCATTCATTTTTGAGGGTTTCAAAAACTTTGGGGATTTTTTATAACATTGCTCCCCTTCCTTATACATATATATATCCCAATGTTTCTTTTTCCTCGGTGAAAGATTTTGTAACTGAAGTGATATTAGCATAGAATATTGTTTTGTGCACAAGAAGAGGGGACCCAAGTTACAAAATTGAAGGACAGCGTGCGACCAAGATACATATATAAATATACATATCCTTTGTTCCTGGCAAACGCGTTGTGCTTTACGCACGAATACATATATTATTGCATTTCGCGAATACATATATACGTATCTATGTATATTTATATATTACACATATATATATTCATGTAAATATATACATATGACGAGTACGAGAAACGTGTACGCAGCCCTGCTTGCATAATACCTTTGAGTTCCCTACGTTTCTGCCACTCGACAATATGTATTTATGCAAAATTTGAAAATTTGATCGGACCTTGCAATATACTGTATAACTATATCTCATTCCTCTTTTATCATTGTTTCTCCTATTGATTTACTCAGTGCTATGTACATGGTTTGTTGTATGTATATAAATGAAATGTATGGCTGCAAATATTCGTAGGGTTGAATTATTCTCTGTTGAATATCTAAACTGACACTGACATCAAATCATGTTGGATTGTTTATGCGTGTCACGGACATTGTCCATGATATGTTGTCAGAATTAATGTTCTACAAATAAAAAATAATAAAATACTAGAATGTACACTATAAATAAATGTTATAAAGTTTGGAAATTAAAGTTACATGAATATTTAGTTTTGAAATTGTCTCTGTATGTTAAAAGAACAATACAACTTATGTTTATTGTGTGGTATTATATTTTTTTTTATGTATACTACATTACATATCCGACTATGTAGCGGAGTTTAGTTATAAGAGAATAATAAAAATATATTGTTGAGGAGACTGTGGTTATAGGTGAAAGGATATATATATATATATTTTATGGGATATACGACGAGGATTGTATGATATCTATACAGAATAAGTTTTTCATCTTTTGATTTATTATACTGAGCCTCTTTTACCCCTATTCTTCCTCTTCTCATCCACCTTATATTTTTTTTGCTCCTCTCAGAGACTTTATTTTCGCTTATAACTACTGTCGTACTTACTGTACGTGAGTGCCATCGATTCTGGTATTATTTGTCCATCCATTAGAAACAAGAATAATGATATTTAAATATGAAGGGACGCGATTAATCACCCAATGTTAATATAAAGAAAAATGATCCACTTTTGAGAGGGCGCGCATAAGATCGAGGGATTCTTATTTAATCTCTGCAGAGAATATTTAGTGGAGAATTATAAAGAAAAAAAAAAAGTCATTTTTATTTTTATCTTCATGGTATTTGCTAATTCTTGACCCATTTATTCATCTTGAGAAATAATTCATCATCTCTTTCATAATATTATATTTGAATTCATTTTTTTTATTATCAAGCTCTTTTTCCATCAGAGTTTTATACACTGTGATCAATGAAGTAAATATAATCCCATGGACTTTGAGACACATGCACTGACTCAAATATATATATATGTTAGCGCATCTGTCGAATCACTAGATTTTTTCGCCTTTATTTATTACGTCTATAACAAACGAGGAGGGTTGTCACCGTAGTGAAAGTCGGTTATACGAAATACGAAACGCGTCGTCGCGCTCGAATAATTGCATTTTTCGAATCTAGTATTGCTCATCTCACTCTTTTCCTATGGCTACTATCTCACTTTTTCTCTATCAACCAATGTCACTGCCCGCAGAGTCAATTTTTTTCATGCATCCCCAACAATCGCCCCGGGGAATTTGGATCGTATGTGTGCCACACGGAGCGTTTCAACGTTCACTCAACCCCTCACACATTGCATACTATTTATTATTTATGTGTATATATATGTTTGTTATGTAGTGTCAGGTATATCGGTGGTATAAGAATTGTATTGTATGTGCAAAGCTTATGAAGAAGAAAAAAAAATGAAGATAATAGTAAGATTATTACACTTCTCGTTGTGTTGAAATCAATTGTTAATTTTTTTTCTCTTGGGATTTTTTTTTTAATGATAAAGAAAAAAAATGAACAATGTCTGACTCTATTCCACTACTATGGACATATTCAGCTGCTATAGAATACGAGAAAACAGCTGGAGAACGATTGTGAATGCGTGCAAACAGCTCTTCAGAAAACGAGTGTGACACACCAAGTGTATTGCGAATGTGAGTGTTAAAAAGCAATTTTCTGTCCGTAGCGATCGGGCCAGTTGCTCAAATGGTCACTATATACACACAGTACGGTCACACCCCCTCTATATATTACCGGAAACGAAGCAATTTCAATTTGCAATCGCTTTTCATTCGAAAGCCACGGTGAATACCGTGGAAGTGTATAGAGATAGCAAAAAACGCAGCAGACAGATATAATAGAAAACCAAAGAAGAATGCAATTGAACATATAAAAAAAAAAATAATGACAATAACCGAATTAATTTTTTTTTCTCGTTTAATTGAATTGAATTTCAAGAATTTTTTGCTCATTTAAATTGCGACTCAAACAAAAACAAATAAAAGAATATAATAAAAAAGTTTTTCAATGGAATTGTATACTTTTCGTGCATGTGCATGATTCAAATATATTAGCTGAGGGTCGTCAATTCGCACAAAATAAAGAGTGTGCGTGTGTGTGCACCACAGTATGTCGACAATAGATCGGTTAGCGCCAGAGACGTGTCAGCTGTCAAAGTCCATCAAAGGGGATGCTCTCATATATGATTGACAGTTTTATGGGGACACATATCGTTCGTATTTTGCTCTCCCTATTTTTGTTTTTTTTCACACACTCATTTTGGATTTATAATTCCAGAGATTTGTTTCGAGGGAATCAATAACGTAAATAAAAGCACGCATAATAATCGGACAAATATTCAATGCATTGTGTAACAAATTTACTTTATTCATATCACGCATATGTAATTTATTGTTATGTTTCTATACATATAAATGAAGTCTGACGGTTGGTGACATTACAATGATGAATATCGAAGCGCTTTCTTCACCTAGCTAGCTTTTATCGTAAAGCTCGTATTCTTATATCTCTATCTCTTGTGATAAGAATGAATGGGAGAGTCGTGAAATAGATAGATTAAGTGTATGAGCACAGAGAAAAGCCGTAAAAAAATTGTTATCTCGTGTTTGATGTTACTGACGAGAGTAATACTCACCTCACAGTTAGAGTGGCTGATGTTGCTCAGATTCAGCCTGAAGACTTTATCCCTAAAAGCACAAAAATAAAAATATATTAGAAAAAATGTGTGGTGACCGAGCTCGGTGGATTAAAATAAAGATATATTCTATTCTATTTTTGACTCTAGATATAAAGCGCAAAACTTCCGCTCGGTTTTTCTCATTTTTCTGCACTTGCTTTTCAACTTTATGTTTTCCTTTCGTATTTCTTATCTGACATCAGTTACGTACTGTTATATGGATCCCGCCACTCATACGCCACTCGGCGACAAATGCAACTGATAGTTTTAGAATTTTCACGAGCTTTATTGTAAAGCCTGATATATTTTTATGTTTCAATAATTCCATTTATTTTTCATTCATAAACAATTTCCAAATAATCTAAAACTCGATGGTAATATTACAGAGTAACCATTATTTAAAAAAAAAGTAAACGTCATTTTTAGTTGTTTTGTTCTTTGTCTCTTTATTTTTTGCATATAAAATTGTAAAATGGAACGATTGAATTTTTTTGGTTCATTTTTGAATCATCGAGAATGTGAGAAACGAAATTTGCGGTGAGAAGAACGTAGAAGAACAAGAGGATGTTACGCAACATTAGCTTTAATGCGCTCCACAACTTTATTCAGGTAGAAATAGTACCATTCGTCATCGGTTTTCAATAAAGAAACGGCAATGCGATTGCGGAAAGGGAACGTTAGCACGTATTGTAGACGTACACTTCTATACTTTGGAAGAAAGCAATGGTGCTGCCATCTATGCTATGATATTAAAGGTATATAACCAATAAGGATTGTGCGACCACAGCGCCACCATTATTCCATTCATTGTGAGCACGATGCTGTGAAAAAGTAAATACCTAGCTGTTAAAAAAACAAATCCGACTCTTGGAATTTCAACGGAAACTTTTCGCCATGCGCTCGAGCTTGAAGAAACTTTCGCTAGCTATACGTGCTTGAGCTTTCGAATGAGCTGCAAAGAGAGGAAGATAGATAGATAGAGCGCAGTAGAGAGTGATATAGGAGGCAGACTCGAGGGGAGAAAAAAAAACGAAGTAAGAGCGCGCGAACCCAAGCACGGAACCAATTTTACGGGTAAAAAGTTGGTCGAGTCAGCCGCGGGGACGAGCATCGATTTCAATTTAGAGAGAAGGGAAAATGGTGAGGCAGTAGTGAAGGAACGAGAGGACGAGTATAAAACAGGAAGGAATGCGCTGAGGTGTCGAGAGCTAGGGGAAATTCCTCAATCCTCTGATGCTCGGCGCCCTTTGCCCCTATAACTTTTGCTTCTTGAATTATAAATAATTACTTTGCTGGAGGAAAAAAATAAATAAAGAAGAAAAAAAGGTAAGGAAAAATAAAAATATAACCACTAGATACTCTTGGGTTATGTATAATTTATTGCTATCTTCCTGGTGAATGAATTATTAACTGACATTTCACGATTTTACACCGATGCCTTGTGCACACTCGGTTATTTCCATTTCCAAGAAAATCTTCAGCAAAAATTAAATTACCTCCTGCGTCTTTCAAAATCGACGAATGCTTGAAGATGCCAACTTTCAAATTGACGCGACGACACGCAGTAGTGGTACATCTGAATTGGAAATAAATCGAATGTAAAAGTTTCATTCGAATTTTGATAGACTTGAAATAGTTGGTGAAACATTTTTATTTTCAATTTATTTTTATGGAGAAGTCACTGATCCGAAAAGACAAAACGTGAGAAAATGACGATAGAAGTAATAAACTGAAGATTGTCAAGTGAAAAAATCACAGTTACTATCTTTATCGACTTTCCTTCTAATATTATTGTTCACCCTTTTTTTTTTATTCTTGGCAGTAGTAGTAAATCTATTATTTTTCAGTTTAATCCGATTACATCAGATCAGCTGCTAAGTGAATTGTTGAATCCCAGATTCATCAGTTTAATTTTATATAAAATCCCCTATATGTTCATGTCATTGAGTACCCTAGGGAAACGACCACAAGATAGGAAATGAATGCGGTCAACAGCACAGTAAAATAACGGACGTATGTGATTTCCAGGAAAAATTGTCTTCTCTTATGCGGCGAAAGCAGCTGCTCATCTTTCCATGAAATTTCATGTCATCCCTGTCGTCTTTCTACTCCACAGACGAGAAATGTCAGAAGAGAAATGATTATTCGTCCTATCATGAAGCTTTTCCACGTTCTCAATTTATCGCCAAGATACCTTAGCTATTACATCGAAGAATAAATGAGTAAATAAATGAAAAAATAATAAAAGAAATCAAGAAAAATAAACAAAATGAAAGAAGTTAGCAAAAAAGAAAAAAGAAAAGCAAACTATTGATTGTGAAAGCAACTCGATTAACGCGAGCACGCGGTTCGTAGGGTCCTCCACTTCGTTTTCCTTTCGAATGGAATCTATTCCAGTGATAATTGAGGGGCGTGAGATGAGAGGCGAAGCACACGGGGATGGGACTTCAATTAGCGTACTGTTAATCGCGAGTGAACTGCCGCGGGCGCACCGTGGTCTCGAATACTCATTATCAAAAGCATCACATTTCTAATTAACGAGAAGGACGGCCGTTGCTTCCGTTACTACCATTGCATATATACATCCTATTATCGATTAGTTTGATATAAAGAACTGTGGAAATAGTGGAAACTCGACCAGAAGAGTGATCGCAATAAAGGTAAACAGCCGACGGTGAGAATTCGCCTTTAGGTTTTCACAGGGAAATTACTCTGCACTGCTCGTTTCCACTGATTCTCCTTGGACAATTATTTACGTTTGTACTTCTATCCCACTCAGTTTGAAGATATTCCACCTCAGTGAAATTGAAAATATAAAAGAGTGCGAAACGAGCAAGAATCGAAGAAAGAGGAAAAGCGAGAAATGAGAAGGATAAAAACGTTGATTTATCCAGAAGAGGAACGCGCAAGAGATAACCGTAAGCGTTCAAGATCATTGGGAGAAACGTCCGTTCGGCATTTCCACCGATGTTCTTATCGGAATTCGATAGCCAGGGGGAAATAGATACTGCGGTGGAGAGTAGTAGTAGTAGTAGTAGTAGT